>JANJGN010003179.1:0-49881 GCA_026770705.1 Isurus oxyrinchus
TATTTTATATCTCTCACTACCTATATCTCTCTCACTACCTATATCTCTCTCTCACTACCTATATCTTACTCTCACTACCTATATCTCTCTCTCACTACCTATATCTCTCTCTCACCACCTATATATCTCTCTCACTACCTATATCCCTCTCTCACCACCTATCTCTCTCTCACTACCTATCTCTCTTTCTCTCTCTCTCTTATTACCCCTCTCTCTCTCTTACTAACTATATCTCTCTCTCACTAACGATATGTCTCTCTCTCTCTCACTACCTATATCTCTTTCTCTCTCACTACATATATCTCTCTTTCACTACCTATATCTCTCTCACTACCTATATCTCTCTCTCACTACCTATATCTCACTCTCACTACCTATATCTCTCCCTCTCACTACCTATATCTCTCTTTCTCTCTCACTACCTATATATATCTCTCTCTCTCTCACTACCTATATCTCTCTCACTACCTATACATCTCTCTCTCACTAGCTATATATCTCTCTCTCACTACCTATATCTCTCTCTCTCACTACCTATCTCTTTCTCTCTCACTACCTATATCTGTCTCTCACTACCTATATCTCTCTCTCACTAACTATATATCTCTCCCACTACCCCCCTATCTCTCTCACTACCTATATATCTCTCACTACCTATATCTCTCTCTCACTACCTATATCTCTCTCTGACTACCTATATCTCACTCTCACTACCTATATCTCACTCTCACTACCTATATCTCACTCTCACTACCTATATCATTCTCTCTCTCTCACTACCTATATCTCTCTCTCACTACCTATATCTCTCTCTGACTACCTATATCTCACTCTCACTACCTATATCTCTCTCTGTCTCACTACCTATCTCTCTCTCTCACTACCTATCTCTCTTTCCCTCTCTCTCTCGTTACCCCTCTCTCTCTCACTAACTATATCTCACACTCACTACCTATATCTCTCTCTCTCACTTCCTATATCTCTCTCTCTCACTACCTATATATATCTCTCTCTCACTACCTATATCTCTTTCTCTCTCACCACATATATCTCTCTCTCACTAAGTATATCTCTTTCTCTCACTACCTATATATCTCTCTCTCTCTACCTATATCTCTTTCTCTCTCACTAACTATATATCTCCTCTCTCTCACTACCTATATATCTCTCTCTCTCTACCTATATCTCTTTCTCCTCTCACTAACTATATATCTCTCTCTCTCACTACCTATATCTCTCTCTCACTACCTATATATCTCTCTCTCACTACCTATATATCTCTCTCACTACCTATATCTCTCTCACTACCTATATCTCTCACTCACTACCTATATCTCACTCTCACTACCTATATCTCACTCTCACTACCTATATCATTCTCTCTCTCTCACTACCTATATCTCTCTCTCTCTCACTACCTATATCTCTCTCTCTCACTACATATATCTCTCTCTCACTACCTATTTCTCTCTCTCACTACCTATATCTCTCTCTCTCTCACTACCTATACATCTCTCTCTCACTACCTATATATATATCTCTCTCTCACTACCTATATATCTCTCTCACTACCTATATATCTCTCTCTTAGCTATATATCTCTCACTCACTACCTATATACCTCTCTCTCTCACTACCCCCATCTCTCTATCTCACTACTTATATCTCTCTCTCACTACCTATATCTCTCTCTCTCTCACTACATATATCTCTCTCTCACTACCTATTTCTCTCTCTCACTACCTATATCTCTCTCTCTCTCACTACCTATACATCTCTCTCTCACTACCTATATATATCTCTCTCTCTCACTACCTATATATCTCTCTCACTACCTATATATCTCTCTCTTAGCTATATATCTCTCACTCACTACCTATATACCTCTCTCTCTCACTACCCCCATCTCTCTATCTCACTACCTATATCTCTCTCTCACTACCTATATCTCACTCTCACTACCTATATATCTCTCTCTCACTTCCTATATCTCCCTCTCACTACCTATCTCTCTCTCACTACCTATATCTCCCTCTCACTACCTATCTCTCTCTCTCAATACCTATATCTCTCTCTCTCACTACCTATATATCTCTCTCTCACTAGCTATCGCTCCTCTCCCTCACTTCCTATCTCTCTTCTCTCTCTCTCTCATTACCCCCCTCTCTCTCTCTCTTACTACCTATATCTCTCTCTCTCACCACCTATATCTCTCTCACTACCTATATATCTCTTTCTCACTACCTATATCCCTCTCTCACTACCAATATCTCTCTCTCTCACTACCTATATCTCTCTCTCACTACCTATATATCTCTCTCACTACCCCCCTATCTCTCTCACTACCTATATATCTCTCACTACCTATATCTCTCTCTCACTACCTATATCTCTCTCTGACTACCTATATCTCTCTCTCTCACTACCTATATCTCTCTCTCTCACTACCTATATCTCACTCTCACTACCTATATCTCACTCTCACTACCTATATCATTCTCGCTCTCACTACCTATATATCTCTCTCTCACTACCTATATCTCCCTCTCTCACTACCTATATCTCTCTCTCTCACTACCTATCTCTCTTTCTCTCTCTCTCATTACCCCTCTCTCTCTCTTTCTTACTACCTATATCTCTCTCTCTCACTACCTATATATCTCTCTCTCACTACCTATATCTTTCTCTCTCTCACTACCTATTTCTCCTCTCTCACTACCTGTATCTCTCTCCTACTAGCTATATCTCTCTCTCTCACCACCTATATATCTCTCTCACTACCTATATCTCTCCCACTACCTATATCTCCCTCTCACTACCTATCTCTCTCTCTCAATACCTATATATATCGCTCTCACTACCTATATATCTCTTTCTCACTACATATATCCCTCTCTCACTACCAATATCTCTCTCTCTCACTACCTATATCTCTCTCTCACCACCTATATCTCTCTCTCCCACTACCTGTATGTCTCTCACTACCTATATCTCTCTCTCACTACCTGTATCTCTCTCACTACCTATATGTCTCTGTCTCTCACTACCTATATCTCTCTCACTCACTACCTATCTCTCTCTCACTACCTCTATTTCTTTCTCACTACCTATTTCTCACTCTCACTACCTATATCTCTCTCTCTCACTACCTATCTCTCTTTCTCTCACTACCTATATCTCTCTCTCTCATTACCTATCTCTCTTTCTCTCTCACTACCTATATTTCTCTCGCTCATCACCTATATCACTCTCTCTACCTGTATCTCTCTCACCACCTATCTCTCTCTCTCTCTCTCACTACCTACCCCTCTTTCTCTCTCTCTCATTACCCCTCTCTCTCTCTCTCTCTCTCTCTTACTAACTATATCTCCCTCCTCTAACTACCTATATATCAATCTCTGTCACTACGTATGTCTCTTTCTCTCTCACTACATATATCTCTCACTACCTATATCTCTCTCACTACCTATATCTCTCTCTCACTACCTATATATCTCTCGCTCATCACCTATATCACTCTCTCTCACTACCTGTATCTCTCTCACCACCTATCTCTCTCTCTCACTACCTACCCCTCTTTCTCTCTCTCTCTCATTACCCCTCTCTCTCCTCTCTCTCTTACTAACTATATCTCCCTCTCTAACTACCTATATATCAATCTCTCTCACTACGTATGTCTCTTTCTCTCTCACTACATATATCTCTCACTACCTATATCTCTCTCACTACCTATATCTCTCTCTCACTACATATATCTTACTCTCACTACCTATATCTCTCTCTCACTAACTATATCTCTCTCACCACCTATATATCTCTCTCGCTAACTATATCCCTCTCTCACCACCTATCTCTCTCTCTCTCAGTACCTATCTCTCTTTCTCTCTCTCTTATTACCACTCTCTCTCTCTTACTAACTATATCTCTCTCTCACTAACTATATGTCCTCTCTCTCTCACTACCTATATCTCTTTCTCTCTCACTACATATATCTCTCTTTCACTACCTATATCTCTCTCACTACCTATATCTCTCTCTCACTACCTATATCTCACTCTCACTACCTATATCTCTCTTTCTCTCTCACTACCTATATATATCTCTCTCTCTCTCACTACCTATTATCTCTCTCACTACCTATATATCTCCTCTCTCACTAGCTATATATCTCTCTCTCACTACCTATATATCTCTCTCTCACTACCTATATTTCTCTCTCACTACGTATTTCTCACTCTCACTACCTATATATCTCTCTCTCACTACCTATATCTCTCTCTCTCACTACCTATATCTCAAACTCACTACCTATGTCTCTCTCTCACTACCTATATCTCTCTCTCTCACTACCTATATATCTCTCTCTCACTACCTATATCTCACTCTCACTACCTATATTTCTCTCTCTCACTACCTATATCTCTCTCTCTCACTACTATCTCTTTCTCTCTCACTACCTATATCTGTCTCTCACTACCTATATCTCTCTCTCACTAACTATATATCTCTCCCACTACCCCCCTATCTCTCTCACTACCTATATATCTCTCACTACCTATATCTCTCTCTCACTACCTATATCTCTCTCTGACTACCTATATCTCACTCTCACTACCTATATCTCACTCTCACTACCTATATCTCACTCTCACTACCTATATCATTCTCTCTCTCACTACCTATATCTCTCTCTCACTACCTATCTCTCTTTCTCTCACTACCTATATCTCTCTCTCTCTCACTACCTATCTCTCTTTCTCTCTCTCTCAATTACCCCTCTCTCTCTCTTTCTTACTACCTATATCTCTCTCTCTCTCACTACCTATATATCTCTTTCTCACTACCTATATCCCTCTCTCACTACCAATATCTCTCTCTCTCACTACCTATATCTCTCTCTCACTACCTATATCTCTCTCTCCCACTACCTGTATGTCTCTCACTACCTATATCTCTCTCTCACTACCTGTATCTCTCTCACTACCTATATGTCTCTGTCCTCTCACTACCTATATCTCTCTCATTCACTACCTATCTCTCTCTCACTACCTCTATTTCTTTCTCACTACCTATTTCTCACTCTCACTACCTATATCGCTCTCTCTCACTACCTATATCTCTCTCTCTCTCTCATTACCTATCTCTCTTTCTCTCTCACTACCTATATATCTCTCGCTCATCACCTATATCACTCTCTCTCACTACCTGTATCTCTCTCACCACCTATCTCTCTCTCTCTCTCTCTCTCTCACTACCTATCCCTCTTTCTCTCTCTCTCTCATTACCCCCTCTCTCTCTCTCTTACTAACTATATCTCCCTCTCTAACTACCTATATATCAATCTCTCTCACTACGTATGTCTCTTTCTCTCTCACTAGATATATCTCTCACTACCTATATCTCTCTCACTACCTATATCTCTCTCACTACATATATCTTACTCTCACTACCTATATCTCTCTCTCACTACCTATATCTTACTCTCACTACCTATATCTCTCTCTCACTACCTATATCTCTCTCTCACCACCTATATATCTCTCTCACTACCTATATCCCTCTCTCACCACCTATCTCTCTCTCACTACCTATCTCTCTTTCTCTCTCTCTCCTCTTATTACCCCTCTCTCTCTCTTACTAACTATATCTGTCTCTCACTAACGATATGTCTCTCTCTCTCTCACTACCTATATCTCTTTCTCTCTCACTACATATATCTCTCTTTCACTACCTATATCTCTCTCACTACCTATATCTCTCTCTCACTACCTATATCTCACTCTCACTACCTATATCTCTCCCTCCTCACTACCTATATCTCTCTTTCTCTCTCACTACCTATATATATCTCTCTCTCTCTCACTACCTATATCTCTCTCACTACCTATATATCTCTCTCTCACTAGCTATATATCTCTCTCTCACTACCTATATCTCTCTCTCTCACTACCTATATCTCTCTCTCTCACTACCTATATCTCACTCTCACTACCTATATATCTCTCTCTCACTACCTATATCTCACTCTCACTACCTATATCTCTATCTATCTCACTAACTATATCTCTCTCTCTCACTTCCTATATCTCTCTCTCTCACTACCTATATATATCTCTCTCTCACTACCTATATCTCTTTCTCTCTCACTACATATATCTCTCTCTCACTAAGTATATCTCTTCTCTCACTACCTATATCTCTCTCTCACTACCTATATATCTCTCTCTCTCTACCTATATCTCTTTCTCTCTCACTAACTATATATCTCTCTCTCTCACTACCTATATCTCTCTCTCACTACCTATATATCTCTCTCTCACTACCTATATATCTCTCTCACTACCTATATCTCTCTCACTACCTATATCTCTCACTCACTACCTATATCTCACTCTCACTACCTATATCTCACTCTCACTACCTATATCATTCTCTCTCTCTCACTACCTATATCTCTCTCTCTCACTACCTATATCTCTCTCGTCTCACTACATATATATCTCTCTCACTACATATTTCTCTCTCTCACTACCTATATCTCTCTCTCTCTCACTACCTATACATCTCTCTCTCACTACCTATATATATATCTCTCTCTCACTACCTATATATCTCTCTCACTACCTATATATCTCTCTCTTAGCTATATATCTCTCACTCACTACCTATATAGCTCTCTCTCTCACTACCCCCATCTCTCTATCTCACTACCTATATCTCTCTCTCACTACCTATATCTCTCTCTCTCACTACATATATCTCTCTCTCACTACCTATTTCTCTCTCTCACTACCTATATCTCTCTCTCTCTCACTACCTATACATCTCTCTCTCACTACCTATATATATATCTATCTCTCACTACCTATATATCTCTCTCACTACCTATATATCTCTCTCTTAGCTATATATCTCTCACTCACTACCTATATACTTCTCTCTCTCACTACCCCCATCACTCTATCTCACTACCTATATCTCTCCTCTCACTACCTATATCTCACTCTCACTACCTATATATCTCTCTCTCACTACCTATATCTCACTCTCACTACCTATATCTCTCTCACTACCTATATCTCCCTCTCACTACCTATCTCTCTCTCTCAATACCTATATCTCTCTCTCTCACTACCTATATATCTCTCTCTCACTAGCTATCGCTCTCTCCCTCACTTCCTATCTCTCTTTCTCTCTCTCTCTCATTACCCCCCTCTCTCTCTCTCTTACTACCTATATCTCTCTCTCTCACTACCTATATATCTCTCTCTCTCACTACCTATATCTCTTTCACTCTCACAACATATATCTCTCTCTCACTACCTATATCTCTCTCTCACTACCTATATCTCTCTCTCTCTCACCACCTATATCTCTCTCACTACCTATATATCTCTTTCTCACTACCTATATCCCTCTCTCACTACCAATATCTCTCTCTCACTACCTATATCTCTCTCTCACTACCTATATCCCTCTCTCACTACCAATATCTCTCTCTCTCACTACCTATATCTCTCTCTCACTACTATATATCTCTCTCACTACCCCCCTATCTCTCTCACTACCTATATATCTCTCACTACCTATATCTCTCTCTCACTACCTATATCTCTCTCTGACTACCTATATCTCACTCTCACTACCTATATCTCTCTCTGTCTCACTACCTATCTCTCTCTCTCACTACCTATCTCTCTTTCCCTCTCTCTCTCGTTTACCCCTCTCTCTCTCACTAACTATATCTCACACTCACTACCTATATCTCTCTCGCTTACTTCCTATATCTCTCTCTCTCACTACCTATATATATCTCTCTCTCACTACCTATATCTCTTTCTCTCTCACTACATATATCTCTCTCTCACTAAGTATATCTCTTTCTCTCACTACCTATATCTCTCTCTAACTACCTATATATCTCTCTCTCTCTACCTATATCTCTTTCTCTCTCACTAACTATATATCTCTCTCTCTCACTACCTATATCTCTCTCTAACTACCTATATATCTCTCTCTCACTACCTATATATCTCTCTCACTACCTATATCTCTCTCACTACCTATATCTCTCACTCACTACCTATATCTCACTCTCACTACCTATATCTCACTCTCACTACCTATATCATTCTCTCTCTCTCACTACCTATATCTCTCTCTCTCTCACTACCTATATCTCTCTCTCTCACTACATATATCTCTCTCTCACTACCATATTTGTCTCTCTCACTACCTATATCTCTCTCTCTCTCACTACCTACACATCTCTCTCTCACTACCTATATATATCTCTCTCTCTCACTACCTATATATCTCTCTCACTACCTATATATCTCTCTCTTAGCTATATATCTCTCACTCACTACCTATATACCTCTCTCTCTCACTACCCCCATCTCTCTATCTCACTACCTATATCTCTCTCTCACTACCTATATCTCTCTCTCTCACTACCTATATATCTCTCTCACTACCTATATCTCTCACTCACTACCTAAATCTCACTCTCACTACCTATATCTCACTCTCACTACCTATATCATTCTCTCTCTCACTACCTATATCTCTCTCTCTCTCACTACCTATATCTCTCTCTCTCTCACTACATATATCTCTCTCTCACTACCTATTTCTCTCTCTCACTACCTATATCTCTCTCTCTCTCACTACCTATACATCTCTCTCTCACTACCTATATATATATCTCTCTCTCACTACCTATATATCTCTCTCACTACCTATATATCTCTCTCTTAGCTATATATCTCTCACTCACTACCTATATACCTCTCCTCTCTCACTACCCCCATCTCTCTATCTCACTACTTATATCTCTCTCTCACTACCTATATCTCTCTCTCTCACTACATATATCTCTCTCTCACTACCTATTTCTCTCTCTCACTACCTATATCTCTCTCTCTCTCACTACCTATACATCTCTCTCTCACTACCTATATATATATATATATATATATATATAGCTCACTACCTATATATCTCTCTCACTACCTATATATCTCTCTCTTAGCTATATATCTCTCACTCACTACCTATATACCTCTCTCCTCTCCACTACCCCCATCTCTCTATCTCACTACCTATATCTCTCTCTCACTACCTATATCTCACTCTCACTACCTATATATCTCTCTCTCACTACCAATATCTCACTCTCACTACCTATCTCTCTCTCACTACCTATATCTCCCTCTCACTACCTATCTCTCTCTCTCAATACCTATATCTCTCTCTCTCACTACCTAAATATCTCTCTCTCACTAGCTATCGCTCTCTCCCTCACTTCCTATCTCTCTTTCTCTCTCTCTCTCATTACCCCCCTCCTCTCTCTCTCTTACTACCTATATCTCTCTCTCTCACTACCTATATATCTCTCTCTCTCACTACCTATATCTCTTTCACTCTCACAACATATATCTCTCTCTCACTACCTATATCTCTCTCTCACTACCTATATCTCTCTCTCTCACCACCTATATCTCTCTCACTACCTATATATCTCTTTCTCACTACCTATATCCCTCTCTCACTACCAATATCTCTCTCTTCTCACTACCTATATCTCTCTCTCACTACCTATATATCTCTCTCACTACCCCCCTATCTCTCTCACTACCTATATATCTCTCACTACCTATATCTCTCTCTCACTACCTATATCACTCTCTGACTACCTATATCTCACTCTCACTACCTATATCTCTCTCTGTCTCACTACCTATCTCTCTCTCTCACTACCTATCTCCTCTTTCCCTCTCTCTCTCGTTACCCCCTCTCTCTCTCACTAACTATATCTCACACTCACTACCTATATCTCTCTCTCTCACTTCCTATATCTCTCTCTCTCACTACCTATATATATCTCTCTCTCACTACCTATATCTCTTTCTCTCTCACTACATATATCTCTCTCTCACTAAGTATATCTCTTTCTCTCACTACCTATATCTCTCTCTCACTACCTATATATCTCTCTCTCTCTACCTATATCTCTTTCTCTCTCACTAACTATATATCTCTCTCTCTCACTACCTATATCTCTCTCTCACTACCTATATATCTCTCTCTCACTACCTATATATCTCTCTCACTACCTATATCTCTCTCACTACCTATATCTCTCACTCACTACCTATATCTCACTCTCACTACCTATATCTCACTCTCACTACCTATATCATTCTCTCTCTCTCACTACCTATATCTCTCTCTCTCACTACCTATATCTCTCTCTCTCACTACATATATATCTCTCTCACTACATATTTCTCTCTCTCACTACCTATATCTCTCTCTCTCTCACTACCTATACATCTCTCTCTCACTACCTATATATATATCTCTCTCTCACTACCTATATATCTCTCTCACTACCTATATATCTCTCTCTTAGCTATATATCTCTCACTCACTACCTATATACCTCCTCTCTCTCACTACCCCCATCTCTCTATCTCACTACCTATATCTCTCTCTCACTACATATATCTCTCTCTCACTACCTATTTCTCTCTCTCACTACCTATATATCTCTCTCTCTCACTACCTATACATCTCTCTCTCACTACCTATATATATATCTATCTCTCACTACCTATATATCTCTCTCACTACCTATATATCTCTCTCTTAGCTATATATCTCTCACTCACTACCTATATACTTCTCTCTCTCACTACCCCCATCACTCTATCTCACTACCTATATCTCTCTCTCACTACCTATATCTCACTCTCACTACCTATATATCTCTCTCTCACTACCTATATCTCACTCTCACTACCTATATCTCTCTCACTACCTATATCTCCCTCTCACTACCTATCTCTCTCTCTCAATACCTATATCTCTCTCTCTCACTACCTATATATCTCTCTCTCACTAGCTATCGCTCTCTCCCTCACTTCCTATCTCTCTTTCTCTCTCTCTCTCATTACCCCCCTCTCTCTCTCTCTTACTACCTATATCTCTCTCTCTCACTACCTATATATCTCTCTCTCTCACTACCTATATCTCTTTCACTCTCACAACATATATCTCTCTCTCACTACCTATATCTCTCTCTCACTACCTATATCTCTCTCTCTCTCACCACCTATATCTCTCTCACTACCTATATATCTCTTTCTCACTACCTATATCCCTCTCTCACTACCAATATCTCTCTCTCACTACCTATATCTCTCTCTCACTACCTATATCCCTCTCTCACTACCAATATCTCTCTCTCTCTCACAACCTATATCTCTCTCTCACTACCTATATATCTCTCTCACTACCCCCCTATCTCTCTCACTACCTATATATCTCTCACTACCTATATCTCTCTCTCACTACCTATATCTCTCTCTGACTACCTATATCTCACTCTCACTACCTATATCTCTCTCTGTCTCACTACCTATCTCTCTCTCTCACTACCTATCTCTCTTTCCCTCTCTCTCTCGTTACCCCTCTCTCTCTCACTAACTATATCTCACACTCACTACCTATATCTCTCTCTCTCACTTCCTATATCTCTCTCTCTCACTACCTATATATATCTCTCTCTCACTACCTATATCTCTTTCTCTCTCACTACATATATCTCTCTCTCACTAAGTATATCTCTTTCTCTCACTACCTATATCTCTCTCTCACTACCTATATATCTCTCTCTCTCTACCTATATCTCCTTTCTCTCTCACTAACTATATATCTCTCTCTCTCACTACCTATATCTCTCTCTCACTACCTATATATCTCTCTCTCACTACCTATATATCTCTCTCACTACCTATATATCTCTCTCACTACCTATATCTCTCTCACTACCTATATCTCTCACTCACTACCTATATCTCACTCTCACTACCTATATCTCACTCTCACTACCTATATCATTCTCCTCTCTCTCACTACCTATATCTCTCTCTCTCTCTCACTACCTATATCTCTCTCTCACTACATATATCTCTCTCTCACTACATATTTCTCTCTCTCACTACCTATATCTCTCTCTCTCTCACTACCTACACATCTCTCTCTCACTACCTATATATATATCTCTCTCTCACTACCTATATATCTCTCTCACTACCTATATATCTCTCTCTTAGCTATATATCTCTCACTCACTACCTATATACCTCTCTCTCTCACTACCCCCATCTCTCTATCTCACTACCTATATCTCTCTCTCACTACCTATATCTCTCTCTCACTACATATATCTCTCTCTCACTACCTATTTCTCTCTCTCACTACCTATATCTCTCTCTCTCTCACTACCTATACATCTCTCTCTCACTACCTATATATATATCTATCTCTCACTACCTATATATCTCTCTCACTACCTATATATCTCTCTCTTAGCTATATATCTCTCACTCACTACCTATATACCTCTCTCTCTCACTACCCCCATCACTCTATCTCACTACCTATATCTCTCTCTCACTACCTATATCTCACTCTCACTACCTATATATCTCTCTCTCACTACCTATATCTCACTCTCACTACCTATATCTCTCTCACTACCTATATCTCCCTCTCACTACCTATCTCTCTCTCTCAATACCTATATCTCTCTCTCTCACTACCTATATATCTCTCTCTCACTAGCTATCCCTCTCTCCCCTCACTTCCTATCTCTCTTTCTCTCTCTCTCTCATTACCCCCCTCTCTCTCTCTCTTACTACCTATATCTCTCTCTCTCACTACCTATATATCTCTCTCTCTCACTACCTATATCTCTTTCACTCTCACAACATATATCTCTCTCTCACTACCTATATCTCTCTCTCACTACCTATATCTCTCTTTCTCACTACCTATATCCCTCTCTCACTACCAATATCTCTCTCTCACTACCTATATCTCTCTCTCACTACCTATATATCTCTCTCACTACCCCCCCTATCTCTCTCACTACCTATATATCTCTCACTACCTTTATCTCCTCTCTCACTACCTATATCTCTCTCTGACTACCTATATCTCACTCTCACTACCTATATCTCTCTCTGTCTCACTACCTATCTCTCTCTCTCACTACCTATCTCTCTTTCCCTCTCTCTCTCGTTACCCCTCTCTCTCTCACTAACTATATCTCACACTCACTACCTATATCTCTCTCTCTCACTTCCTATATCTCTCTCTCTCACTACCTATATATATCTCTCTCTCACTACCTATATCTCTTTCTCTCTCACTACATATATCTCTCTCTCACTAAGTATATCTCTTTCTCTCACTACCTATATATCTCTCTCTACCTATATCTCTTTCTCTCTCACTAACTATATATCTCTCTCTCTCACTACCTATATATCTCTCTCTCTCTACCTATATCTCTTTCTCTCTCACTAACTATATATCTCTCTCTCTCACTACCTATATCTCTCTCTCACTACCTATATATCTCTCTCTCACTACCTATATATCTCTCTCACTACCTATATCTCTCTCACTACCTATATCTCACTCTCACTACCTATATCTCACTCTCACTACCTATATCTCACTCTCACTACCTATATCATTCTCTCTCTCTCACTACCTATATCTCTCTCTCTCTCACTACCTATATCTCTCTCTCTCACTACATATATCTCTCTCTCACTACCTATTTCTCTCTCTCACTACCTATATCTCTCTCTCTCTCACTACCTATATCTCTCTCACTACCTATATCTCTCTCTCTCTTTCTTACTACCTATATCTCTCTCTCCCACTACCTATATCTCTCTCTCACTACCTTTATCTCTCTCTCACTTCCGATATTTCTCTCTCTCTCACTACCTATATCTCTCTCACTACCTATATATCTCTCTCACTACCTATATATCTCTCTCACTACCCCTCTCTCTCTCTCACTACCTATATCTCTCTCACTACCTATATCTCTCTCACTACCTATATATCTCTCTCACCACCTATATCTCTCACTCTCACTACCTATATCTCTCTCTCTCACTACCTATCTCTCTTTCTCTCTCTCTCATTACCCCTCTCTCTCTCTTTCTTACTACCTATATCTCTCTCTCTCACTACCTATATATCTCTTTCTCTCACTACCTATATCTCTCTCACTACCTTTATCTCTCTCTCTCACTTCCGATATTACTCTCTCTCTCACTACCTGTATCTCTGTCTCTCACCACCTATATCTGTCTCACTGCCTATATATCTCTTTCTCACTACCTATATCCCTCTCTCACTACCAATATCTCTGTCTCTCACTACCTATATATCTCTCTCACTACCTATATCCCTCTCTCACCAGCTATCTCTCTCTCTCTCTCACTACCTATCTCTCTTTCCCTCTCTCTCTCATTTACCCCCCTCTCTCTCTCTCTCTCTTACTACCTATATCCTCTCTCTCTCTCACTACCTATATATCTCTCTCTCTCTCACTACCTATATCTCTCTCTCACTAACTATATCTCACACTCACTACCTATATCTCTCTGTCTCTCACTACCCTATATCTCTCTCTCACTACCTATATATATGTCTCTCTCTCACTACCTATATCTCTTTCTCTCTCACTACATATATCTCTCTCTCACGACATATATCTCTCTCTCTCACTACCTATATCTCTCTCTCACTACCTATATATCTCTCTCTCTACCTATATCTCTTTCTCTCTCACTAACTATATATCTCTCTCTCTCACTACCTATATCTCTCTCTCACTACCTATATATGTCTCTCTCACTACCTATATATCTCTCACTACCTATATATCTCTCTCACTAACTATATCTCTCTCTCACTACCTATCTCTCTTTCTCTCACTACCTATATCTCTCTCTCTCACTACCTATATCTCTCTCTCTCACTACCTATCTCACTTTCTCTCTCTCTCATTACCCCTCTCTCTCTCTTTCTTACTACCTATATCTCTCTCTCTCACTACCTATATATCTCTCTTTTACTACCTATATCTTTCTCCCTCTCACTTCCTATATCTCTCTCTCACTACCTATCTCTCTCTTTATCTCTCACTACCTATATCTCTCTCTCACTTCCTGTATCTCTCTCTCACTACCTATATCTCTCTCTCACTACCTATATCTCTCTCTCTCTCTCACTACCTATATCTCTCTCTGTCTCACTACCTATATCTCTCTCTGGTCTCACTACCTATATATCTCTCTCTCACTACCTATATATCTCTCTCTCACTAACTATATATCTCTCTCTCACCACCTATATATCTCTCTCTCACTACCTATATATCTCTCTCTCACTAACTATATATCTCTCTCTCACCACCTATATATCTCTCTCTCACTACCCCCCTCTCTCTCTCACTACCTATCTCTCTCTCTCTCTCACTACCTATATCTCTCTCTCTCACTACCTATCTCTCTTTCTCTCTCTCTCATTACCCCTCTCTCTCTCTTTCTTACTACCTATATCTCTCTCTGTCTCACTACCTATATCTCTCTCTCTCACTACCTATCTCCCTTTCTCTCTCTCTCATTACCACTCTCTCTCTCTTTCTTACTACCTATATCTCTCTCTCTCACTAACTATATATCTGTCTCTCACCACCTATATATCTCTCTCTCACTACCCCCCTCTCTCTCTCTCACTACCTATATCTCTCTCTCTCTCACTACCTATATCTCTCTCACTACCTATATCTCTCTCTCTCTTTCTTACTACCTATATCTCTCTCTCCCACTACCTATATCTCTCTCTCACTACCTTTATCTCTCTCTCACTTCCGATATTTCTCTCTCTCTCACTACCTATATCTCTCTCACTACCTATATATATCTCTCACTACCTATATATCTCTCTCACTACCTATATATCTCTCTCTCACTACCCCTCTCTCTCTCTCACTACCTATATCTCTCTCACTACCTATATCTCTCTCACTACCTATATCTCTCTCTCACCCACCTATATCTCTCTCTCTCACTACCTATATCTCTCTCTCTCACTACCTATCTCTCTTTCTCTCTCTCTCATTACCCCTCTCTCTCTCTTTCTTACTACCTATATCTCTCTCTCTCACTACCTATATATCTCTTTCTCTCACTACCTATATCTCTCTCACTACCTTTATCTCTCTCTCTCACTTCCGATATTACTCTCTCTCTCACTACCTGTATCTCTGTCTCTCACCACCTATATCTGTCTCACTGCCTATATATCTCTTTCTCACTACCTATATCCCTCTCTCACTACCAATATCTCTGTCTCTCACTACCTATATATCTCTCTCACTACCTATATCCCTCTCTCACCACCTATCTCTCTCTCTCTCACTACCTATCACTCTTTCTCTCTCTCTCATTACCCCTCTCTCTCTCTTATTAACTATATCTCTCTCTCTAACTACCTATATATCTCTCTCTCACTACCTATGTCTCTTTCTCTCACGCTACATATATCTCTCACTACCTATATCTCTCTCACTACCTATATCTCTCTCACTACCTATATCTGACACTCTCACTACCTATATCTCTCTCTCTCACTACCTATATCTCTCTCTCACTAAATATAACTCTCTTTCTCTCTCAGTATCTATATATCTCTCTCTCTCACTACCTATATCTCTCTCTCACTACCTATATCTCACTCACACTGCCGATATCTCTCTCTCTCACTACCTATATTCTCTCGATATCACTACCTATCTCTCTCTCTCTCACTACCTATCTCTCTTTCCCTCTCTCTCTCATTACCCCCCTCTCTCTCTCTCTCTTACTACCTATATCTCTCTCTCTCTCACTACCTATATATCTCTCTCTCTCACTACCTATATCTCTCTCTCACTAACTATATCTCACACTCATTACCTATATCTCTCTCTCTCTCACTACCTATATCTCTCTCTCACTACCTATATATATGTCTCTCTCTCACTACCTATATCTCTTTCTCTCTCACGACATATATCTCTCTCTCTCACTACCTATATCTCTCTCTCACTACCTATATATCTCTCTCTCTACCTATATCTCTTTCTCTCTCACTAACTATATATCTCTCTCTCTCACTACCTATATCTCTCTCTCACTACCTATATATGTCTCTCTCACTACCTATATATCTCTCACTACCTATATATCTCTCTCACTAACTATATCTCTCTCTCACTACCTATCTCTCTTTCTCTCACTACCTATATCTCTCTCTCTCACTACCTATATCTCTCTCTCTCACTACCTATCTCACTTTCTCTGTCTCTCATTACCCCTCTCTCTCTCTTTCTTACTACCTATATCTCTCTCTCTCACTACCTATATATCTCTCTTTTACTACCTATATCTTTCTCTCTCTCACTTCCTATATCTCTCTCTCACTACCTATCTCTCTCTTTATCTCTCACTACCTATATCTCTCTCTCACTACCTGTATCTCTCTCTCACTACCTATATCTCTCTCTCACTACCTGTATCTCTCTCTCACTAGCTATATCTCTCTCTCTCACCACCTATATATCTCTCTCACTACCTATATCCTCACTACCTATATCTCTCTCACTACCTATATCTCCCTCTCACTACCTATCTCTCTCTCAATACCTATATCTCTCTCTCTCTCACTACCTATATATCTCTCGCTCACTAGCTATCGCTCTCTCCCTCACTTCCTATCTCTCTTTCTCTCTCTCTCTCATTACCCCTCTCTCTCTCTCTTACTACCTATATCTCTCTCTCTCACTACCTATATATCTCTCTCTCACTACCTATATCTCTCTCTCACTACCTATATATCTCTCTCTCACTACCTATATATCTCTTTCTCACTACCTATATCCCTCTCTCACTACCAATATCTCTCTCTCTCACTACCTATATCTCTCTCTCACTACCTATATCTCTCTTTCTCTCTCACTACCTATATCTCTCTCTCTCTCTCTCACTAGCTATATATCTCTCTCTCACTACCAATATATCTCTCTCTCACTACCTATATCTCTTCACTACCTATATCTCTCTCTCACTACGTATTTCTCAATCTCACTACCTATATCTCTCTCTCACTACCTATATCTCTCTCTCTCACTACCTATATCTCTCTCTCTCACTACCTATATCTCACTCTCCACTACCTATATCTCTCTCTCTCACTACCTATATCTCTCTCTCACTACCTAAATCTCACTCTCACTACCTATATCTCTCTCCCTCACTACCTATATCTCTCTCTCACTACCTATACATCTCTCTCTCACTACCTATATCCCTCTCTCATTACCTATATATCTCTCTCACTACCTATATCTCACTCTCTCACTACCTATATCCCTCTCTCCCTACCTATATCTCTCTCTCCCCATTACCTATATCTCTTTCACTACTCCTCTCTCTCTCACTACCTATCTCTCTCTCTCAATAGCTATCTCTCTCTCTCTCTCACTAACTATATATATCTCTCTCTCACTACCTATATCTCTCTCTCCCCCATTACCTATATCTCTCTCTCTCACTACCCCTCTCTCACTACCTATCTCTCTCTCTCTCTCTCAATAGCTTTCTCTCTCTCTCTCACTACCTATATATACTCTCTCTCACTACCTATATCTCTCTCTCACTACCGATATATCTCTCTCTCATTACCTATTTCTCTCTCTCTCATTACCCCTCTCTCTCTCTCACTACCTATATCTCTCTCACTACCTATATCTAACTCTCACTACCTCTATCTCTCTCTCTCACTACCTATATCTCTCCCTGCCTCACTACCTATATCTCTCTCTCTCACTACCTATATCTCTCTCTCTCACTACCTATCTCACTTTCTCTCTCTCTCATTACCCCTCTCTCTCTCTTTCTCACTACCTATATCTCTCTCTCTAACTACCTATATATCTCTCTTTCACTACCTATATCTTTCTCTCTCTCACTTCCTATATCTCTCTCACTACCTATATCTCTCTCTCACTACCTATATATCTCTCTCTCACTACCTATATCTCTCTCTCACTACCTATATCTCTCTCTCACTACCTATATATCTCTCTCTCATTACCTATATATCTCTCTCTCACTACCTATATATCTCTCTCTCACTACCTATATATCTCTCTCTCACTAACTATATAGCTCTCTCTCACTACCCCCCCCTCTCTCTCTCTCACTACCTCTATCTCTCTCACTACCTATATCTCTCTCTCTCACTACCTATATCTCTCTCTCACTACCTATATATCTCTTTCTCACTACCTATATCCCTCTCTCACTACCTATATCTCTGTCTCTCACTACCTATATCTCTCTCTCACTACCTATATCCCTCTCTCACCACCTATCTCTCTCTCTCTCACTACCTATCTCTCTTTCTCTCTCTCTCATTACCCCTCTCTCTCTCTCTCTTATTAACTATATCTCTCTCTCTAACTACCTATATATCTCTCTCTCACTACCTATGTCTCTTTCTCTCACGCTACATATATCTCTCACTACCTATATCTCTCTCTCACTACCTATATCTGACACTCTCACTACCTATATCTCTCTCTCTCACTACCTATATCTCTCTCTCTCACTACCTATATCTCTCTCTCACTAAATATAACTCTCTTTCTCTCTCACTACCTATATATCTCTCTCTCTCACTACCTCTATCTCACTCACACTGCCTATATCGCTCTCTCTCACTACCTATATCTCTCTCGCTATCACTACCTATCTCTCTTTCCCTCTCTCTCATTACCCCTCTCTCTCTCTCTCTCTTACTACCTATATCTCTCTCTATCACTACCTATATATCTCCCTCTCTCTCACTACCTATATCTCTCTCTCACTAACTATATCTCACACTAACTACCTATATCTCTCTCTCTCTCACTACCAATATCTCTCTCTCTCACTACCTATATATATGTCCTCTCTCTCACTACCTATATCTCTTTCTCTCTCACTACATATATCTCTCTCACTACCTATATCTCTCTCTCTCTCACTACCTATATCTCTTTCTCTCTCACTAACTATATATCTCTCTCTCTCACTACCTATATCTCTCTCTCACTACCTATCTCTCTCTCTCTCACTACCTATATCTCTCTCTCTCTACCTATATCTCTTTCTCTCTCACTAACTATATATCTCTCTCACTACCTATATCTCTCTCTCACTACCTATATATCTCTCTCTCACTACCTATATCTCTCTCTCACTACCTATATATCTCTCTCTCACTACCTATATATCTCTCTCTCACTAACTATATACCTCTCTCTCACTACCCCCCCTCTCTCTCTATATCTCTCTCACTACCTATATCTCTCTCTCTCACTACCTATCTCTCTTTCTCTCACTACCTATCTCTCTCTCTCTTTCACTACCTATATCTCTCTCTGTCTCACTACCTATATCTCACTCTCACTACCTATATATCTCTCTCTCACTACCTATATATCTCTCTCTCTCACTACCTATATCTGTTTCTCTCTCTCACTACCTATATATCTCATTCTCTCACTACCTTTATCTCTCTCTCACACTTCCGATATCTCTCTCTCTCTCTCACTACCTATATCTCTCTCTCACCACCTTATTATCTTTCTCACTACCTATATATCTCTTTCTCACAACCCATATCCCTCTCTCACTTCCTATATCTCTGTCTCTCACTACCTATATCCCTCTCTCACCACCTATCCCTCTTTCTCTCTCTCTCATTACCCCTCTCTCTCTCTTATTAACTATATCTCTCTCTCTTACTACCTATATCTCTCTCTCTCACTACCTATGTCTCTTTCTCTCTCACTACATATATCTCTCACTACCTATATCTCTCTCACTACCTATATCTCTCTCTCACTACCTATATCTCACTCTCACTACCCATATATCTCTCTCACTACCTATATCTCACTCTCACTACCCATATCTCTCTCTCTCACTACCTATATCTCTCTCTCACTACCTATAACTCTCTTTCTCACTCACTACCTATATCTCTCTCTCACTACCTATATATATCTCTCTCACTACCTATATCTCTCTCTCTCACTACCTATATATATCTCGCTCACTACCCCCATCTCTTTCTCACTACCTATATCTCTCCCATTACCTATATCTCTAGCTCACTACCTATATCTCACTCTCACTACCATTATCTCTCTCTCACTACCTATATCTCACTCTCACTACCTATATCTCTCTCTCTCACTACCTATATCTCTCTCTCTCACAACCTATCTGTCTCTCTCTCACTACCTATCTCTCTTTCCCTCTCTCTCTCATTACCCCTCTCTCTCTTACTACCTATCTCTCTCTCACTAACTATCTCTCTCTCTCACTACCTATCTCTCTTTCCCTCTCTCTCTCATTACCCCCCTGTCTCTCCCTCTCACTACCTAAATCTCACTCTCACTACCTATATCTCTCTCTCTCACTACCTATATCTCTCTCTCTCTCACTACCTATATCTCTCTCTCACTACCTATATATATCTCTCTCTCACTACCTATATCTCTCTCTCACTACCTATATATCTCTCTCTCTACCTATGTCACTTTCTCTCTCACTACCTATATATCTCTCTCTCACTACCTATATCTCTCTCTCACTACCTATATATCTCTCTCTCACTACCTATATATATCTCTCTCTCACTACCTATATATCTCTCTCTCACTACCTATATCTCTCTCTCTCACTACCTGTATCTCTCTCTCTCACTATCCCCCCTCTCTCTCTCACTACCTATATCTCTCTCACTACCTATATCTCACTATCAAAACCTATATCATTCTCTCTCTCTCACTACCTATATCTCTCTGTCTCACTACCTATATCTCTCTCTCTCTCACTACCTATCTCTCTTTCTCTCTCTCTCATTACCTCTCTCTCTCTCTTTCTTACTACCTATATCTCTCTCTCTCACTACCTATATATCTCTCTCTCACTACCTATATCTTTCTCTCTCTCACTTCCTATATCTCTCTCTCACTTCCTATATCTCTCTCTCACTACCTATATCTCTCTCTCTCTCAAACCTATATATCTCTCTCTCTCACTATCTCTCTTTCTCTCTCTCTCTCTCTCTCTCTCATTACCCCTCTCTCTCTCTTACTACCTATATCTCTCTCTCTCACTACCTATATATCTCTCTCTCACTACCTATATATCTCTCTCTCACTACCTATATCTCTCTCTCTCACTACCTGTATCTCTCTCTCTCACTATCCCCCCCTCTCTCTCACTACCTATATCTCACTATCACTACCTATATCATTCTCTCTCTCTCATTACCTATATCTCTCTGTCTCACTACCTATACCTCTCTCTCTCACTACCTATCTCTCTTTCTCTCTCTCTCATTACCTCTCTCTCTCTCTTTCTTACTACCTATATCTCTCTCTCTCACTACCTATATATATCTCTCTCTCACTACCTATATCTTTCTCTCTCTCACTTCCTATATCTGTCTCTCACTACCTATATCTCTCTTTATCTCTCACTACCTATATCTCTCTCACTACCTATATCTCTCTCTCCATTATCTTTATCTCTCCCTCTCAATTACACATATCTCTGTCTCACTACCCCTCTCTCTCTCCATTACCTATATATCTCTCTCATTACCCCCCTCTCTCACTCACTACGCCTCTCTCTATCTCTCTCACTACAACCCTGTCTCTCTCTCACTACCTATATCTGTCTTTCTCTCTCACTTCCTATATCTCTCTCTCACTACCTATATATCCCTCTCTCACTACCTATATATCCCTGTCTAGCTATCTCTCTCTCTCTCACTACTTATATCTCTCTCTCTCACTACCTATATCTCTCTCTCCCCATTATCTATATCTCTCTCACTACCCCTCTCTCTCACTACCTATCTCTCTCTCACTACCTATCTCTCTCTCTCTCACTACCTATCTCTCTCTCTCTCTCACTATCTATATCTCTCTCTCTCTCTCACTACCTATATCTCTCTCTCTCACTACCTATCTCTCTCTCTCTCTCTCTCTATCTATATCTCTCTCTCTCTCTCACTACCTATATCTCTCTCTCTCACTACCTATCTCTCTCTCTCTCTCACTACCTATATATCTCACTCTCACTACCTATATATCTCTCTCTCACTAACTATATATCTCTCCCTCACTACCTATATATCTCTCTCTCTCACTACCCCTCTCTCTCTCTCACTACCTATATCTCTCACTACCGTATATCTCTCTCTCACTACCTATATCTCACTCTCACTACCTCTATCTCTCTCTTCCATCGCACTACCTATATCTCTCTGTCTCTCACTACGTATATCTCTCTCTCACTACATTTATCTCTCTCTCACTACCGATATCTCACTATCACTACCTATATCATTCTCTCTCTCTCACTACCTATATCTCTCTGTCTCACTACCTATATCTCTCTCTCACTATCTATCTCTCTTTCTCTCTCTCTCATTACCTCTCCTCTCTTTCTTACTACCTATATCTCTCTCTCTCATTACCTATATATCTCTCTCTCACTACCTATATCTTTCTCTCTCTCACTTCCTATATCTGTCTCTCACTTCCTATATCTCTCTTTATCTCTCACTACCTATATCTCTCTCACTACCTATATATAATCTCTCTCTCACTACCTATCGCTCTCTCCCTCACTACCTATCTCTCTTTCTCTCTCTCTCTCTCATTACCCCTCTCTCTCTCTCTTACTACCTATATCCCTCTCTGTCACTACCTATATATCTCTCTCTCACTACCTATATCTCTCTCTCCATTTAACTATATCCTCTCCCTCTCAATTACACATATCTCTGGCCTCACTACCCCTCTCTCTCCATTACCTATATATCTCTCTCATTACCACCCCCTCTCTCATTCACTACGCCTCTCTCTATCTCTCTCACTACAACCCTCTCTCTCTCTCACTACGTATATCTGTCTTTCTCTCTCACTTCCTATATCTCTCTCTTTCACTACCTATATATCCCTCTCTCACTACCTATATATCCCTCTCTAGCTATCTCTCTCTCTCTCACTACTTATATCTCTCTCTCTCACTAACTACTATATCTCTCTCTCCCCATTATCTATATCTCTCTCACTACCCCTCTCTCTCTCTCTCACTACTTATATCTCTCTCTCTCACTACCTATATCTCTCTCTCCCCATTATCTATATCTCTCTCACTACCCCTCTCTCTCTCACTACCTATCTCTCTCTCTCACTACCTATCTCTCTCTCTCTCTCACTACCTATCTCTCTCTCTCTCTTATCTATATCTCTCTCTCTCTCTCACTACCTATATCTCTCTCTCTCACTACCTATATATCTCACTCTCACTACCTATATATCTCTCTCTCAAAACTATATATCTCTCCCTCACTACCTATATATCTCTCTCTCTCACTACCCCTCTCTCTCTCTCACTACCCTATATCTCTCACTACCTATATCTCTCTCTCACTACCTATATCTCACTCTCACTACCTCTATCTCTCTCTCGCCCTACCTATATCTCTCTGTCTCACTACCTATATATCTCTCTCTCAACTACCTATCTCTCTTTCTCTCTCTCTCATTACCCCCTCTCTCTTTCTTACTACCTATATCTCTCTCTCTCACTACCAATATCTCTTTCTCTCTCACTACCTATATCTCTCTCTCACTACCTATATCGCTCTCACTACCTATATCTCTCTCACCACCTATATCCTCTCTCTCACTACCTATATATCTCTTTCTCACTACCTATATCTCTCTCTCACTACCTATATCTCACTCTCACCTACCTCTATCTCTCTCTCGCCCTACCTATATCTCTCTGTCTCACTACCTATATATCTCTCTCTCACTACCTATCTCTCTTTCTCTCTCACTCATTACCCCCCTCTCTCTTTATTACTACCTATATCTCTCTCTCTCACTACCAATATCTCTTTCTCTCTCACTACCTATATCGCTCTCACTACCTATATCTCTCTCACCACCTATATCTCTCTCTCACTACCTATATATCTCTTTCTCACTACCCTATATCCCTCTCTCACTACCTATATCTCTCACTCACCACCTATATCTTTCTCACTACCTATATATCTCTTTCTTACAACCTATATCCCTCTCTCACTTCCTATATCTCTGTCTCTCACTACCTATATATCTCTCTCACTACCTATATCCCTCTCTCACCACCTATCCCTCTCTCTCTCACTACCTATCTCTCTTTCTCTCTCTCTCATTACCCCCCTCTCTCTCTCTTATTAACTATATCTCTCTCTCTAACTACCTATATATCTCTCTCTCTCACTACCTATGTCCTCTTTCTCTCTCACTACATATATCTCTCACTACCTATATCTCTCTCACTACCTATATCTCTCTCTCTCACCACCTATATCTCACTCTCACTACCCATATCTCTCTCTCTCACTACCTATATCTCTCTCTCCACTACCTATAACTCTCTTTCTCTCTCACTACCTATATATCTCTCTCTCACTACCTATATCTCTCTCTCTCTACCTATATATATCTCTCTCACTACCTATATATCTCTCTCTCACTACCTATATATGATCTCTCTCACTACCCCCCATCTCTCTCTCACTACCTATATCTCTCTCATTACCTATATCTCTAGCTCACTACCTATATCTCACTACTCACTACCATTATCTCTCTCTCACTACCTATATCTCTCTCTCACTATCTCTCTCTCTCACTACCTATCTTTCTTTCCCTCTCTCTCTCATTACCCCCCTGTCTCTCCCTCTCACTACCTAAATCTCACTCTCACTACCTATATCTCTCTCTCTTACTACCTATATATATCTCTCTCTCACTACCTATATCTCTTTCTCTCTCACTACATATATCTCTCTCACTACCTATATCTCTCTCTCTCACTACCTATATATCTCTCTCTCTCTACCTATGTCACTTTCTCTCTCACTACCTATATATCTCTCTCTCTCACTACCTATATCTCTCTCTCACTACCTATATATATCTCTCTCACTACCTATATATCTCTCTCTCACTACCTATATATCTCTCTCTCACTACCTATATCTCTCTCTCTCACTACCTGTATCTCTCTCTCTCACTATCCCCACCTCTCTCTCACTACCTATATCTCACTATCACTACCTATATCATTCTCTCTCTCTCACTACCTATATCTCTCTGTCTCACTACCTATACCTCTCTCTCTCACTACCTATCTCTCTTTCTCTCTCTCTCATTACCTCTCTCTCTCTCTTTCTTACTACCTATATCTCTCTCTCTCACTACCTATATATCTCTCTCTCTCACTACCTATATCTTTCTCTCTCTCACTTCCTATATCTGTCTCTCACTACCTATATCTCTCTCTCACTACCTATATATCTCTCTCTCACTACCTATATCTCTCTCTCACTACCTATATCTCACTCTCACTACCTATATCTCTCTTTATCTCTCACTACCTATATCTCTCTCACTACCTATATCTCTCTCTCCATTACCTTTATCTCTCCCTCTCAATTACACATATCTCTGTCTCACTACCCCTCTCTCTCTCCATTACCTATATATCTCTCTCATTACCCCCCTCTCTCACTCACTACGCCTCTATCTCTCTCACTACAACCCTCTCTCTCTCTCACTACCTATATCTGTCTTTCTCTCTCACTTCCTATATCTCTCTCTCTCTCACTACCTATATATCCCTCTCTCACTACTTGTATCTCTCTCTCTCACTACCTATATCTCTCTCTCCCCATTATCTATATCTCTCTCACTACCCCTCTCTCTCTCACTACCTATCTCTCTCTCTCACTCTCACTACCTATCTCTCTCTCACTACCTATATCTCTCTCTCACTACCTATATCTCTCTCTCTCTCAAACCTATATATCTCTCTCTCTCACTACCTATCGCTCTCTCCCTCACTACCTATCTCTCTTTCTCTCTCTCTCATTACCCCTCTCTCTCTCTCTTACTACCTATATCCCTCTCTGTCACTACCTATATATCTCTCTCTCACTACCTATATCTCTCTCTCCATTACCTATATCTCTCTCTCATTACCCCCCTCTCTCACTCACTACGCCTCTCTCTATCTCTCTCACTACAACCCTCTCTCTCTCTCACTACCTATATCTGTCTTTCTCTCTCACTTCCTATATCTCTCTCTCTCACTACCTATATATCCCTCTCTCACTACCTATATATCCCTCTCTAGCTATCTCTCTCTCTCTCACTACTTATATCTCTCTCTCTCACTACCTATATCTCTCTCTCCCCATTATCTATATCTCTCTCACTACCCCTCTCTCTCTCTCTCACTACCTATCTCTCTCTCTCACTACATATCTCTCTCTCTCACTACCTGTATCTCTCTCTCACTACCTATATATCTCACTCTCACTAACTATATATCTCTCCCTCACTACCTATATATCTCTCTCTCACTACCTATATCTCTCTCTCACTACCTGTATCTCTCTCTCTCACTATCCCCCTCTCTCTCTCTCACTACCTATATCTCTCTCTCTCACTACCTATCTCTCTTTCTCTCTCTCTCATTACCTCTCTCTCTCTCTTTCTTACTACCTATATCTCTCTCTCTCACTATCTATATCTCTCTCTCTCTCTCACTACCTATGTCTCTCTCTCTCACTACCTATATCTCTCTCTCACTACCTATCTCTCTCTCTCACTACCTATATCTCTCTCTCTCACTACCTGTATCTCTCTCTCACTACCTATATATCTCACTCCCACTAACTATATATCTCTCCCTCACTACCTATATATCTCTCTCTCTCACTACCCCTCTCTCTCTCTCACTACCTATATCTCTCTCTCACTACCTATATCTCACTCTCACTACCTCTATCTCTCTTTCTTACTACCTATATCTCTCTCTCACACTACCTATATCTCTCTTTCTCTCTCACTACCTATATCTCTCTCTCACTACCTATATCGCTCTCACTACCTATATCGCTCTCACTACCTATATCTCTCTCTCACCACCTATATCTCTCTCTCACTACCTATATATCTCTTTCTCACTACCTATATCCCTCTCTCACTACCTATATCTCTCACTCACTACCTATATATCTCTTTCACTACCTATATCCCTCTCTCACCACCTATCTCTCTCTCTCACTACCTATCTCTCTTTCTCTCTCTCTATTACCCCCCCTCTCTCTCTTACTAACTATATCTCTCTCTCTCACTACCTATATATCTCTCTCTCTCACTACCTACATCTCTTTCTCTCTCACTACATATATCTGTCTCTCACTACCTATATCTCTCTCACTACCTATATCTCTCTCACTACCTATATCTCACTCTCACTACCTATCTCTCTCTCTCTCTCACTACCTATATATCTCTCTCTCTCTCATTAGCTATATCTCTCTCTCACTACCTATCTCTCTCTCTCTCACTACCTATATCTTACTCTCACTACCTATATCTCTCTCTATCTCACTACCTATATCTCTCTCTCTCTCACTACCTATATCTCTCTCCCCATTACCTATATCTCTCCCACTCCATTACCCATATCTCTCTCTCTCTCACTATCCCTCACCCTCTCTCCATTACCTATATATCTATCTCACTACCCCCCTCTCTCTCTTTCTCGCTACCTATCTCTCTCTCTTACTTCCTATCTCTCTCTCTCTCATTACCCCTCTCTCTCTCTCTCATTACCTATCTCTCTTTCTCTCTCTCTCTCATCACTGCTCTCTCTCTCTCTCACTACCTATATCTCACTCTCACTACCTATATATCTCTCTCTCACTACCTATATATATCTCTCTCTCACTACCTATATATCTCTCTCTCTTACTACCTACATAAATCTCTCTCTCACTACCTATAAATCTCTCTCTCACTACCAATATATCTCTCTCTCACTACCTATATATCTCTGTCTCACTACCTATATATATCTCTCTCTCACTACTCCTCTCTCTTTCTCTCAATACCTATATCTCTCTCACTACCCATATCTCTCTCTCACTACCTATGTCTCTCTCTCTCTACCTATATCTCACTCTCATTACCTGTATCTCTCTCTGTCTCACTTCCTATATCTCTCTCTCTCACTACATATCTCTCTCTCAAAACCTATCTCTCTTTCCCTCTCTCTCTCATTACCCCCGTCTGTCTCTCTCACTACCTATATCTCACTCTCACTACCTATATCTCTCCCTCTCACTACCTATCTCTCTCTCTCACCACCTATATATCTCTCTCACTACCTATGTATCTCTCTCTTACTACCTATATCCCTCTCTCACTACCTATATATCTCTCTCTCACTACCTATATATCACTCTCTCACTACCTATATATCTCTCTCTCACTACCTATATATCTCCCTCTCTCACTACCCCTCTCTCTCTCTCTCACTACCTATATCTCTCTCACTACCTATATCTCTCTCACTACCTATATCTGACACTCACTACCTATCTCTCTCTCTCTCTCCCACTACCTATATCTATCTCTGTCTCACTACCTATATTTCTCTCTCTCACTACCTATCTCTCTTTCTCATTACCACTCTCTCTCTTTCTTACTACCTGTATCTCTCTCGCTCACTACCTATATATCTCTCTCTCTCACTACCTATATCTTTCTCTCTCTCACTTCCTATATCTCTCTCTCTCATTACCTATATCTCTCTTTATCTCTCACTACCTATATCTCTCTCTCACTACCTATATCTCTCTCTCCCCATTATCTATATCTCTCTCACTACCACTCTCTCTCTCACTACCTATCTCTCTCTCTCTCTCACTACCTATCTCTCTCTCTCACTACCTATCTCTCACTCTCTCTCTCTCACTATCTATATCTCTCTCTCTCTCTCACTACCTATATCTCTCTCTCTCTCACTACCTATATCTCTCTCTCTCACTACCTATCTCTCTCTCTCACTACCTATATCTCTCTCTCTCACTACCTGTATCTCTCTCTCACTACCTATATATCTCACTCTCACTAACTATATATCTCTCCCTCACTACCTATATATCTCTCTCTCTCACTACCCCTCTCTCTCTCACTACCTATATCTCTCACTACCTATATCTCTCTCTCACTACCTATATCTCACTCTCACTACCACTATCTCTCTCTCGCACTACCTATATCTCTCTGTCTCACTACCTCTATCTCTCTCTCTCACTACCTATCTCTCTTTCTCTCTCTCTCATTACCCCCTCTCTCTCTTTCTTACTACCTATATCTCTCTCTCACACTACCTATATCTCTCTTTCTCTCTCACTACCTATATCTCTCTCTCACTACCTATATCGCTCTCACTACCTATATCTCTCTCTCACTACCTATCTCTCTCTCTCTCTCACTACCTATATATCTCTCTCTCTCTCATTAGCTATATCTCTCTCTCACTACCTATCTCTCTCTCTCTCACTACCTATATCTTACTCTCACTACCTATATCTCTCTCTATCTCACTACCTATATCTCTCTCTCTCTCACTACCTATATCTATCTCTATCTCACTACCTATATCTCTCTCTCTCACTACCTATATCTCTCTCCCCATTACCTATATCTCTCCCACTCCATTACCCATATCTCTCTCTCTCTCTCACTATCCCTCACCCTCTCTCCATTACCTATATATCTATCTCACTACCCCCCTCTCTCTCTTTCTCACTACCTATCTCTCTCTCTTACTTCCTATCTCTCTCTCTCTCATTACCCCTCTCTCTCTCTCTCATTACCTATCTCTCTTTCTCTCTCTCTCTTATCACTGCTCTCTCTCTCTCACTACCTATATCTCACTCTCACTACCTATATATCTCTCTCTCACTACCTATATATATCTCTCTCTCACTACCTATATATCTCTCTCTCTTACTACCTACATAAATCTCTCTCTCACTACCTATAAATCTCTCTCTCACTACCAATATATCTCTCTCTCACTACCTATATATCTCTGTCTCACTACCTATATATATCTCTCTCTCACTACTCCTCTCTCTTTCTCTCACTACCTATATCTCTCTCACTACCTATATCTCTCTCTCACTACCTATGTCTCTCTCTCTCTACCTATATCTCACTCTCATTACCTGTATCTCTCTCTGTCTCACTTCCTACATCTCTCTCTCACACTACCTATCTCTCTCTCAAAACCTATCTCTCTTTCCCTCTCTCTCTCATTAACCCCCTCTGTCTCTCTCACTACCTATATCTCACTCTCACTACCTATATCTCTCCCTCTCACTACCTATCTCTTTCTCTCACCACCTATATATCTCTCTCACTACCTATGTATCTCTCTCTTACTACCTATATCCCTCTCTCACTACCTATATATCTCTCTCTCTCACTACCTATATATCACTCTCTCACTACCTATATATCTCTCTCTCACTACCTATATATCTCCCTCTCTTACTACCTATATATCTCTCTCTCTCACTACCCCTCTCCCTCTCTCTCACTACCTATATCTCTCTCACTACCTATATCTCTCTCACTACCTATATCTGACACTCACTACCTATCTCTCTCTCTCTCTCTCCCACTACCTATATCTATCTCTGTCTCACTACCTATATTTCTCTCTCTCACTACCTATCTCTCTTTCTCATTACCCCTCTCTCTCTTTCTTACTACCTGTATCTCTCTCGCTCACTACCTATATATCTCTCTCTCTCTCACTACCTATATCTTTCTCTCTCTCACTTCCTATATCTCTCTCTCTCTCTCATTACCTATATCTCTCTTTATCTCTCACTACCTATATCTCTCTCTCACTACCTATATCTCTCTCTCACTACCTATATCTCTCTCTCTCTCACCACCTATATCTCTCTCTCACTACCTATCTCTCTCTCTCTCACTACCTATATATCTCTCTCTCTCACTACCTATATCTCTCTCTCTCACTACCTATCTCTCTCTCTCTCACTTCCTATATCCCTCTCTCACTACCTATATCTCTCTCTCTCACTACCAATATCTCTCTCTCTCACTACTTATATCTCTCTCTCACTACCTATATCTCTCTCTCACTACCTATATCTCTCACTACCTATATCTCTCTCAATACCTATATCTGTCTTTCTCTCTCACTTCCTATATCTCTCTTTCTCTCTCACTACCTATCTCTCTCTCTCACTACCTATATCTCGCTTTCTCTCTCACTACCTATATCTCTCTCTCACCACCTATATCTCTCTCTCACTACCTATGTCTCTCTCTCTCTACCTATATCTCACTCTCATTACCTATATCTCTCTGTCTCACTTCCTATATCTCTCTCTCTCACTACCTATCTCTCTCTCAAAACCTATCTCTCTTTCCCTCTCTCTCTCATTACCCCCCTCTCTCTCTCACTACCTATATCTCACTCTCACTACCTATATCTCTCTCCCTCTCACTACCTATATCTCTCTCTCAATACCTATATATCTCTCTCTCTCACTACCTATATCTCTTTCTCTCTCACTACATATATCTCTCTCACTACCTATATCTCTCTCTCACTACCTATATCTCTCTCTCGCACTACCTATATATCTCTCTCACTACCTATATCCCTCTCTCATTACCTATATCTCTCTCACTACCTATATATCTCTCTTACTACCTATATCCCTCTCTCACTACCTATCTCTCTCTCTCTCACTACTTATATCTCTCTCTCACTACCTATATCTCTCTCTCCCCATTACCTATATCTCTCTCTCTGAATACCCCTCTCTCTCTCGATTACCTGTATATCTCTCTCTCACTACCCCTCTCTCTCTCACTACCTATCTCTCTCTCTCTCACTACCTATCTCTCTCTCTTACTACCTATATATCTCTCTCTCTCTCACTACCTATATCTCTCTCTCACTACCTATATAACTCTCTCTCTCACTACCTATATCTCTCTCTCACTACCTATATATCTCTCTCTCACTACCTATATATCTCTCTCTCACTACCTATATATCACTCTCTCACTACCTATATATATATCTCTCTCACTACCTATATATCTCCCTCTCTCACTACCTATATATATCTCTCTCTCACTACCTATATCTCTCTCACTACCTATATCTCTCTCACTACCTATATCTGACACTCACTACCTATCTCTCTCTCTCTCTCCCACTACCTATATCTATCTCTGTCTCACTACCTATATTTCTCTCTCTCACTACCTATCTCTCTTTCTCATTACCACTCTCTCTCTTTCTTACTACCTGTATCTCTCTCGCTCACTACCTATATATCTCTCTCTCACTACCTATATCTTTCTCTCTCTCACTTCCTATATCTCTCTCTCTCATTACCTATATCTCTCTTTATCTCTCACTACCTATATCTCTCTCTCACTACCTATATCTCTCTCTCCCCATTATCTATATCTCTCTCACTACCACTCTCTCTCTCACTACCTATCTCTCTCTCTCTCTCACTACCTATCTCTCTCTCTCACTACCTATCTCTCACTCTCTCTCTCTCACTATCTATATCTCTCTCTCTCTCTCACTACCTATATCTCTCTCTCTCTCACTACCTATATCTCTCTCTCTCACTACCTATCTCTCTCTCTCACTACCTATATCTCTCTCTCTCACTACCTGTATCTCTCTCTCACTACCTATATATCTCACTCTCACTAACTATATATCTCTCCCTCACTACCTATATATCTCTCTCTCTCACTACCCCTCTCTCTCTCACTACCTATATCTCTCACTACCTATATCTCTCTCTCACTACCTATATCTCACTCTCACTACCACTATCTCTCTCTCGCACTACCTATATCTCTCTGTCTCACTACCTCTATCTCTCTCTCTCACTACCTATCTCTCTTTCTCTCTCTCTCATTACCCCCTCTCTCTCTTTCTTACTACCTATATCTCTCTCTCACACTACCTATATCTCTCTTTCTCTCTCACTACCTATATCTCTCTCTCACTACCTATATCGCTCTCACTACCTATATCTCTCTCTCACTACCTATCTCTCTCTCTCTCTCACTACCTATATATCTCTCTCTCTCTCATTAGCTATATCTCTCTCTCACTACCTATCTCTCTCTCTCTCACTACCTATATCTTACTCTCACTACCTATATCTCTCTCTATCTCACTACCTATATCTCTCTCTCTCTCACTACCTATATCTATCTCTATCTCACTACCTATATCTCTCTCTCTCACTACCTATATCTCTCTCCCCATTACCTATATCTCTCCCACTCCATTACCCATATCTCTCTCTCTCTCTCACTATCCCTCACCCTCTCTCCATTACCTATATATCTATCTCACTACCCCCCTCTCTCTCTTTCTCACTACCTATCTCTCTCTCTTACTTCCTATCTCTCTCTCTCTCATTACCCCTCTCTCTCTCTCTCATTACCTATCTCTCTTTCTCTCTCTCTCTTATCACTGCTCTCTCTCTCTCACTACCTATATCTCACTCTCACTACCTATATATCTCTCTCTCACTACCTATATATATCTCTCTCTCACTACCTATATATCTCTCTCTCTTACTACCTACATAAATCTCTCTCTCACTACCTATAAATCTCTCTCTCACTACCAATATATCTCTCTCTCACTACCTATATATCTCTGTCTCACTACCTATATATATCTCTCTCTCACTACTCCTCTCTCTTTCTCTCACTACCTATATCTCTCTCACTACCTATATCTCTCTCTCACTACCTATGTCTCTCTCTCTCTACCTATATCTCACTCTCATTACCTGTATCTCTCTCTGTCTCACTTCCTACATCTCTCTCTCACACTACCTATCTCTCTCTCAAAACCTATCTCTCTTTCCCTCTCTCTCTCATTAACCCCCTCTGTCTCTCTCACTACCTATATCTCACTCTCACTACCTATATCTCTCCCTCTCACTACCTATCTCTTTCTCTCACCACCTATATATCTCTCTCACTACCTATGTATCTCTCTCTTACTACCTATATCCCTCTCTCACTACCTATATATCTCTCTCTCTCACTACCTATATATCACTCTCTCACTACCTATATATCTCTCTCTCACTACCTATATATCTCCCTCTCTTACTACCTATATATCTCTCTCTCTCACTACCCCTCTCTCTCTCTCTCACTACCTATATCTCTCTCACTACCTATATCTCTCTCACTACCTATATCTGACACTCACTACCTATCTCTCTCTCTCTCTCTCCCACTACCTATATCTATCTCTGTCTCACTACCTATATTTCTCTCTCTCACTACCTATCTCTCTTTCTCATTACCCCTCTCTCTCTTTCTTACTACCTGTATCTCTCTCGCTCACTACCTATATATCTCTCTCTCTCTCACTACCTATATCTTTCTCTCTCTCACTTCCTATATCTCTCTCTCTCTCTCATTACCTATATCTCTCTTTATCTCTCACTACCTATATCTCTCTCTCATTACCTATATCTCTCTCTCACTACCTATATCTCTCTCTCTCTCACCACCTATATCTCTCTCTCACTACCTATCTCTCTCTCTCTCACTACCTATATATCTCTCTCTCTCACTACCTATATCTCTCTCTCTCACTACCTATCTCTCTCTCTCTCACTTCCTATATCCCTCTCTCACTACCTATATCTCTCTCTCTCACTACCAATATCTCTCTCTCTCACTACTTATATCTCTCTCTCACTACCTATATCTCTCTCTCACTACCTATATCTCTCACTACCTATATCTCTCTCAATACCTATATCTGTCTTTCTCTCTCACTTCCTATATCTCTCTTTCTCTCTCACTACCTATCTCTCTCTCTCACTACCTATATCTCGCTTTCTCTCTCACTACCTATATCTCTCTCTCACCACCTATATCTCTCTCTCACTACCTATGTCTCTCTCTCTCTACCTATATCTCACTCTCATTACCTATATCTCTCTGTCTCACTTCCTATATCTCTCTCTCTCACTACCTATCTCTCTCTCAAAACCTATCTCTCTTTCCCTCTCTCTCTCATTACCCCCCTCTCTCTCTCACTACCTATATCTCACTCTCACTACCTATATCTCTCTCCCTCTCACTACCTATATCTCTCTCTCAATACCTATATATCTCTCTCTCTCACTACCTATATCTCTTTCTCTCTCACTACATATATCTCTCTCACTACCTATATCTCTCTCTCACTACCTATATCTCTCTCTCGCACTACCTATATATCTCTCTCACTACCTATATCCCTCTCTCATTACCTATATCTCTCTCACTACCTATATCTCTCTTACTACCTATATCCCTCTCTCACTACCTATCTCTCTCTCTCTCACTACTTATATCTCTCTCTCACTACCTATATCTCTCTCTCCCCATTACCTATATCTCTCTCTCTGAATACCCCTCTCTCTCTCGATTACCTGTATATCTCTCTCTCACTACCCCTCTCTCTCTCACTACCTATCTCTCTCTCTCTCACTACCTATCTCTCTCTCTTACTACCTATATATCTCTCTCTCTCTCACTACCTATATCTCTCTCTCACTACCTATATAACTCTCTCTCTCACTACCTATATCTCTCTCTCACTACCTATATATCTCTCTCTCACTACCTATATATCTCTCTCTCACTACCTATATATCACTCTCTCACTACCTATATATATATCTCTCTCACTACCTATATATCTCCCTCTCTCACTACCTATATATATCTCTCTCTCACTACCTATATCTCTCTCACTACCTATATCTCTCTCACTACCTATATCTGACACTCACTACCGATGTCTCTCTCTCTCTCTCACTACCTATATCTATCTCTGTCTCACTACCTATATTTCTCTCTCTCACTACCTATCTCTCTTTCTCTCTCTCTCATTACCCCTCTCTCTCTCTTTCTTACTACCTATATCTCTCTCTCTAACTACCTATATATCTCTCTCTCTCACTACCTATATCTTTCTCTCTCTAACTTCCTATATCTCTCTCTCATTACTTATATCTCTCTTTATCTCTCACTACCTATATCTCTCTCTCTCTAGCTATATCTCTCTCTCTCACCACCTATATATCTCTCTCACTAGCTATATATCTCTCTCTCACTACCTATATATCACTCTCTCACTACCTATATATCTCTCTCTCTCACTACCTATATATCTCCCTCTCTCACTACCTATATATCTCTCTCTCTCTCACTACCCCCCTCTCTCTCTCTCACTACCTATATCTCTCTCACTACCTATATCTCACACTCACTACCTATCTCTCTCTTTCTCTCTCACTACCTATATCTATCTCTGTCTCACTACCTATATTTCTCTCTCTCACTACCTATCTCTCTTTCTCTCTCTCTCATTACCCCTTTCTCTCTCTTTCTTACTACCTATATCTCTCTCTCACTACCTATATCTCTCTCTCACTACCTATATCTCTCTCTCACTACCTATATCTCTCTCTCACCACCTATATCTCTCTCTCACTACCTATGTCTCTCTCTCTCTACCTATATCTCACTCTCATTACCTATATCTCTCTGTCTCACTTCCTATATCTCTCTCTCTCACTACCTATCTCTCTCTCAAAACCTATCTCTCTTTCCCTCTCTCTCTCATTACCCCCCTCTCTCTCTCTCACTACCTATATCTCACTCTCACTACCTATATCTCTCTCCCTCTCACTACCTATATCTCTCTCTCTCAATACCTATATATCTCTCTCTCTCACTACCTATATCTCTTTCTCTCTCTTACTACATATATCTCTCTCACTACCTATATCTCTCTCACTACCTATATCTCTCTCTCGCACTACCTATATATCTCTCTCACTACCTATATCCCTCTCTCATTACCTATATCTCTCTCTCACTACCTATATATCTCTCTTACTACCTATATCCCTCTCTCACTACCTATCTCTCTCTCTCTCACTACTCTATATCTCTCTCTCACTACCTATATCTCTCTCTCCCCATTACCTATATCTCTCTCTCTGAATACCCCTCTCTCTCTCGATTACCTGTATATCTCTCTCTCACTGCCCCTCCTCTCTCTCACTACCTATCTCTCTCTCTCTCACTACCTATCTCTCTCTCTTACTACCTATATATCTCTCTCTCTCACTACCTATATATCTCTCTCTCTCACTACCTATATCTCTCTCTCTCACTACCTATATAACTCTCTCTCTCACTACCTATATCTCTCTCTCACTACCTATATATCTCCTCTCTCACTACCCCTCTCTCTCTCTCTCACTACCTATATCTCTCTCACTACCTATATCTCTCTCACTACCTATATCCTCTTCACTACCTATATCTGACACTCACTACCGATCTCTCTCTCTCTCTCTCACTACCTTTATCTATCTCTGTCTCACTACCTATATTTCTCTCTCTCACTACCTATCTCTCTTTCTCTCTCTCTCATTACCCCTCTCTCTCTCTTACTACCTATATCACTCTCTCTAACTACCTATATATCTCTCTCTCTCACTACCTATATCTTTCTCTCTCTCACTTCCTATATCTCTCTCTCTCATTACTTATATCTCTCTTTATCTCTCACTACCTATATCTCTCTCTCTCTAGCTATATCTCTCTCTCTCACCACCTATATATCTCTCTCACTAGCTATATATCTCTCTCTCACTACTATATATCACTCTCTCACTACCTATATATCTCTCTCTCTCACTACCTATATATCTCCCTCTCTCACTACCTATATATCTCTCTCTCTCACTACCCCCCTCTCTCTCTCTCACTACCTATATCTCTCTCACTACCTATATCTCACACTCACTACCTATCTCTCTCTCTCTCTCACTACCTATATCTATCTCTGTCTCACTACCTATATTTCTCTCTCTCACTACCTATCTCTCTTTCTCTCTCTCTCTTTACCCCTCTCTCTCTCTCTTTCTTACTATCTATATCTCTCTCTCTAACTACCTATATATCTCTCTCTTCACTACCTATATCTTTCTCTCTCTCACTTCCTATATCTCTCTCTCTCATTACTTATATCTCTCTTTATCTCTCGCTACCTATATCTCTCTCTCACTAGCTATATCTCTCTCTCACTACCTATATCTCTCTCTCACTACCTATCTCTCTCTCTCACTACCTATATATCACTCTCTCACTACCTATATATCTCCCTCTCTCACTACCTATATATATCTCTCTCTCACTACCCCCCTCTCTCTCTCTCTCACTACCTATATCACTCTCTCACTACCTATATATCACTCTCTCACTACCTATATATCTCCCTCTCTCACTACCTATATATATCTCTCTCTCACTACCCCCCTCTCTCTCTCTCTCACTACCTATATCTCTCTCACTACTATATCTCTCTCACTACCTATATCTCACACTCACTACCTATCTCTCTCTCTCTCTCACTACCTATATCTATCTCTCTCTCACTACTATATCTTTCTCTCCACTTCCTATATCTCTCTCTCTCTCATTACCTATATCTCTCTTTATCTCTCACTACCTATATATCTCCCTCTCACTACCTATATATCTCTCTCACTACCTATATCCCTCTCTCACTACCTATCTCTCTCTCTCACTACCTATCTCTCTTTCTCTCTCCTCTCTCATTACCCCCTCTCTCTCTTACTACCTATATCTCTCTCTCTCACTACCTATATCTCTCTTTCTCTCTCACTACCTATATCTCTCTCTCACTACCTATATCTCGCTTTCTCTCTCACTACCTATATCTCTCTCTCACTACCTATATCTCTCTGTCTCACCATCTATATCTCTCTCTCACTACCTATATCCCTCTCTCACTACATATATCTCTCTCTCTCACTACCTAAATCCCTCTCTCACTACCTATCTCTCTCTCTCACTACTTATATCTGGCTCTCTCACTACCTATATATCTCTCTCCCCATTACCTAAATCTCTCTTGTCACTACCTATCTCTCTCTCTCTCACTACCTATATCTCTCTCTCTCTCACTACCAATATATCTCTCCCATTACCTATATCTCTCTCTCACACCCTACCTAAATCTCTCTCTCTCTCACTACCTATATCTCTCTCTCTCTCACTACGTCTATATGTCTCTCTCTCACTACCTATCTCTCTCTCTCACTACCTATCTCTCTCTCTCTCTCTCTATTACCCCTCTCTCTCTCTCTTACTACCTATATCTCTCTCACTACCTATATCTCTCTCTCTCTCACTACCTATATCTCTCTCTCACTACCTATATCTCTCTCTCACTACCTATATCTCTCTCTCACTACCTATATATCTCTCTCACTACCTATATCTCTCTCTCACTACCTATATATCTCTCTCTCACTACCTATATCTCTCTCTCACTACCTATATCTCTCTCTCACTACCTATATCTGCTCACTACCTATATATCTCTCTCTCACTTACCTATATCTCTCTCTCTTTCACTACCTATATCTCTCTCTCACTACCTATATATATCTCTCTCACTACCTATATCTCTCTCTCTCTTACCTATATCTCTCTCTCACTACCTATATATCTCTCTCTCACTACCTATATATCTCTCTCTCACTACCTATATCTCTCTCACTACCTATATCTCTCTCACTACCTATATCTCTCTCTCACTACCTATATCTCTCCTCTCTCACTACCTATATCTCTCTCTCACTACCTATATATCTCTCTCTCACTCCCTATATCTCTCTCTCTCTCTCACTACCTATATCTCTCTCTCACTACCTATCTCTCTCTCTCACTACCTATATCTCTCTCTTTCACTACCTATCTCTCTCTCTCTCACTACCTATCTCTCTCCACTACCTATCTCTCTCTCTCTCACTATATATATCTCTCCCTCTCCATTACCTATATATCTCTCTCACTACCCCCCTCTCTCTCTCACTACCTATCTCTCTCTCTTTCTACCTATCTCTCTCTTTCACTACCCTCTTTCTCTCTCTCCTCTCTCATTACCCCCCTCTCTCTCACTACACCTCTCTCTCTCTCACTACTCCCCTCTCTCTCTCTCACTACCTATATCTCTCTCTCTCACTACCTATATTTCTCTCTCTCTCACTACCAATATCCCTCTCTCACTACCTATATCCCTCTCTCACTACCTATATATCTCTCTCTTACTACCTATATCCCTCTCTCACTACCTATATATCTCTCTCTCACTACCTATATCTCTCCCTCTCACCTACCCCTCTCTCTCCTCTCACTACCTATATCTCTCTCTCACTACCTATCTCTCTCTCTCTCACTACCTATATACTCTCTCTCTCATTGCCTATATCTCTCTCCCCATTACCTATATCTCTCCCTCTCCATTACCCATATGTCTCTCTCTCATTACCCCCTCTCTCTCACTACCTATCTCTCTCTCACTACCCCTCTTTCTCTCTCTCATTACCTCCTTCTCTCTCTCACAACGCCTCTCTCTCTCTCTCTCACTACTCCCCCTCTCTCTCTCTCTCTACCTATATCTCTCTCTCACTACCTATATATATCACTCTCTCACTACCTATATCTCTCTCTACTACCTATATCTCCCTCTCACTACCTATATATTTCTCTCTCACTACCTATATATCTCTCTCTCACTACCCCTCTCTCTCTCACTACCCCTCTCTCTCTCACTACCCCCTCTCTCTCTCACTACCCCTCTCTCTCTCTCTCTCTCACTATCCATCTAATTTGCTCTTCTAATCCACGAATAACCCCCATCCGTATATCCACGAGGTCACGAGGCGAAAAGTCTACCCCGCCGGCGTTACTGCTTCGATCCGCCCGGTGCCCGCTCCCAACCCTCCTGGGCTCTCCTGGATTCAGCGCCGCTACCCTCACCCTCACCCTCCCCCAGCGGGCAGCTCCCCCCCCACCAGGGCTAGGGGGAGCGAGGCCCGGGGAGCGGGTCGGTCAGGTCGGCCAGTCCCCCCGGGGAGCTACGTTCCTCCTGTTCCGTGAGGCGGCGTGGAGGGGGGAGAATTTGAGCCAAGTCCTTTGCCCCCATCGGTGTCCAATGTGAGGATTGCCTGTTGACCCTGGGGGGGCAGGGGGGAGAGAGTGGCAAGGCCACTGATCAGGACGGAGCACTTTTGAGGTGAGGGTCCTTCGGTGGGGAGACGGAGCCATCAGTCAGGTTTGGAATGTTGTCCACGTCATTCTAAATCCAAGGCGATCCACAGGGAGAGCGAGCATCCAACAAAACGCCACTCCAAGCCGGGAAAGGAGGTTCCGGGACAGGCGGGAGGGAGGAGGGATTTAGCTGCCTCTTAAAAGGAGAGCGAGAGAGAGAGAGAGAGAGAGAGAGAGAGACCGAGGGAGGTGGAGGGGTTGAAGGAGGGAAACCCAGAGCTCAGGCCCCCCACCCCCTTCCCCCAGGCAGCTGAAGGCCCGGCCGCCAATGGGGGACCGATGGGAATAATGGGGGGGGGGGGGGTGCGGGGGGGAGGCTCGAGAGGCCGGGATCGGGGGAGCGCAGAGATCTCGGAGGTTCCAGAGATAGGGAGGGAGGGGGGTGAGGGAGGGATTTGAACTGGAGGATGAGAATTGTAGGGGCTGGAGGAGGTTACAGAGATAGGGAGGGGAGGGGGTGAGGGAGGGATTTGAACAGGAGGATGAGAATTGTAGGGACTGGAGGAGGTTACAGAGATAGGGAGGGAGGTAGGGGTGAGGGAGGGATTGGAACAGGAGGATGAGAATTGTAGGGGCTGGAGGAGGTTACAGAGATAGGGAGGGAGGTGGTGAGGGAGGGATTTGAACAGGAGGATGAGAATGTTAGGGGCTGGAGGAGGTTACAGAGATAGGGAGGGAGGGGGTGAGGGAGGGATTTGAACAGGAGGATGAGAATTGTAGGGGCTGGAGGAGGTTACAGAGATAGGGAGGGAGGGGTTGAGGCAGGGATTTGAACAGGGGGATGAGAATTGTAGGGGCTGGAGGAGGTTACAGAGATAGGGAGGCAGGGGGTGAGGGGAGGGGAGGGAGGGGGTGAGTGTGGGATTTGAACAGGAGGATGAGAATTGTAGGAGCTGGAGGAGGTTACAGAGATAGGGAGGGAGGGGTGAGGGAGGGATTTGAACAGGAGGATGAGAGTTGTAGGGGCTGGAGGAGGGGGCGAGCGCTGCCCCGCTAGGGTGTATCGGTGGCTGGGGCGTTCTGGGGGGTAGGGGGTGGGCCGCTGCGGCCTTGGCGTGGGTGGGGTGGGGTTTGGGGCCTGGAGGGTGGAGGGCCTGGGCGAAGGTGCGGGCGCACTCGGGACAGGTGAGGGGTCACTTGCCGGTGCGATCCTGGCCGCACACCAACCGGCAACATTCGTGCCGCACAAGTGCCAGGCACTGACCATCGCCAACAACAGAGAATCCAACCATCTCCCCCTTGACGTTCAATGGGCCTTACCATCACTGAATCTCCCCACTCTGAACGCCCCCGGGGAGGGTGGGTGTTACCAGACACCCGGATCCACAGGCCGGTCAGTCTAACCTCAGGCACAAGAACAGAAATAGCTGGGAAAAACTCAGCAGGTCTGGCAGAGTCTGCGGAGAGGGACACAGTTGACGTTTCGAGTCTGAGTGACTCTTAAGATCAAAGAAAAGTACAGCACAGAACAGGCCCTTCGGCCCTCCAAGCCTGCACCGATCATATTGCCCGTCAACTGAAACATTTTGCACTTCCGGGGTCCGTATCCCTCTATTCCCATCCTAGTCATGTATCTGTCAAGCTGCCTCTTAAACATCACTATCGTACCTGCTTCCACCACCTCCTCTGGCAGCGAATTCCAGACACTCACTACCCTCTGCGTAAAAAACTTGCCCGCACATCTCCTCGATAGTTTTCTCCTCTCCCCTTAAATCTATGTCCCCCTAGTCACTGACTCTTCCACTCAGGGAAAAAGCTTCTGACTATCCACTCCGTCCACGCCACTCATAATGTTGCAAACTTCTATCAAGTCTCTGTGGCTCTAGTGAGAACAATCCGAGTTTCTCCGACCTCTCCTCATCGCTAACAACCTCCAGACCAGGCAGCATCCTGGTAAAACCTCCTCTGCACCCTCTCCAATGCCTCCATACCCTTCTGGTAATGTGGCGACCAGAATTGCGCCCATATTCCAAGTGTGGCCTAAACCAACAGCTGCAGCATGACTCCCAGCTTTTATACTCAATGCCCTTGCAATGAAGGCAAGCATGGCATATGCCTTCCTGACCCACCTTATCCACCTGCGTTGCCACTTTCACTGACCTGTGGACCTGTACACCCAGATCCCTCTTCGTCAGACTAAGGAAACATAGAGGAGAGGTGAAATAGAAAGCTGGTTTAAGGGGGGGGGGGGGGGGGGGGGTGGTGGAGTGGGACAGGTAGAGCTGGATAGAGGGCCAGTGATAGGTGGAGATAACCAAAAGATGTCACAGACAAACGGACAAAGAGGTGTTGAAGCTGCTGATATTATCTAATTAAGGGTAGAAAGCAGGACGAGCGAGGTACAGATAGCCCTGGTGGGGGTGGTGTGAGGGAAGGGATTGAAATAGGCTAAAAGGTAGAGATGAAACAGTGGATGGAAATACACTTAAAAATAACGGAAGTAGGTGGGAAAAGAAAAATCTATATAAATTATCGGAAACAAAAGGGGGGATTGGAAAGGGGGTGGGGATGGAGGAGAGAGTTCATGATCTAAAGTTGTTGGACTCAATATTCAGTCCGGAAGGCTGTAAAGTGCCCTGGTCGGAAGATGAGGTGCTGTTCCTCCAGTTTGTGTTGAACTTCACTGGAACAATGCAGCAGGCCAAGGACAGACATGTGGGCAAGAGAGCAGGGTGGAGTGTTAAAATGGCAAGCGACAGGGAGGTCTGGGTAATGCTTGCGGACAGACCGAAGGTGTTCTGCCGACCCCTCAGTGGTGGGGAAACTACTGGAAGCAATTCTGAGGGACAGAATTAATCTACACTTGGAGAGGCAGGGATTAATCGAGGAGAGTCAGCATGGTTTTGTTAAGGGAGGTCATGTCTGACCAATCTGATTGAATTTTTCGAAGAGGTGACCAGGTGTGTAGATGAGGGCGATGCATTTGACGTAGTTTACTTGGACTTCAGTAAGGCTTTTGATATGGTCCCGCATGGGAGACTGATAACGAAGGTAAGAGCCCACGGGATCCAAGGCAATTTGGATCCAGAATTGGCTGAGTGGCAGGAAGCAGAGGGTGATGGTCGAGGGGTGTTTTTGTGACTGGATGCCTGTGTCCAGTGGGGTTCCACAGGGATCGGTGTTGGGTCCCTTGCTGTTTGTGGTATATATAAACGATTTAGACTTGAATGTAGGGGGGTTGATCAGTAAGTTCGCAGATGGCACGAATGGATGGTGGGGTGGTAAAACAGTAAGGAGGATAGCCTTAGATTACAGGAGGATATAGACGGGCTGGTTAAATGGGCTGCTCAGTGACAAATGGACTTTAATCCGGATAAGTGTGAGGTGATGCACTGGGGCTGGACAAACAAGGCACAGGAATACACGATGAATGGTAGGACACTGGGAAGTACCGAGGATCAGAGGGACCTTGGTGTGCATGTCCACCGGTCCCTTAAAGTAGCGGGACAGGGAGTAAGGTGGTTATGAAGGCATATGGGATACTTGCCTCTATTAGCCAAGGCATAGAATATAAGAGCAGGGAGGTTATGCTGGAACTGTATAAAACGCTGGTTAGGCCACAGCTAGAGTATTGTGTGCAGTTCTGGAATCCGCATTATAGGAAGGATGTGATTGCACTAAAGAGAGAGCAGCGGAGATTTACCAGGATGTTGCTGGGCTGGAGAGTTTTAGTTATGAGGAGAGATTGGATAGACTGGGGATATTTTCCCTGGAGCAGAGGAGATTGAGAGGGGACATGATTGAAGTATATAAAATTATGAGGGGCATAGATAGGGTAGACAGAAGAAACGTTTCCCCTGGGTGGAGGGGTCAATAACCAGGGGGGCATAGATTAAGGTAAGGGCAGGAGGTTTAGAGGGGATGTGAGGAAGAATTTTTTCACCCAGAGGGTGGTGGGAATCAGGAACTCGCTGCCTGAAATGGGTGGTAGAGGCAGAAACCCTCATAACATTTAAGAAGTATTTGGATGTGCACTTGCAATGCCACCTGGCAGATAAGGCTATGGGCCTAGTGCTGGGAAATGGGATTAGAACAGTTAGATACTTGCTTCACCCAGTGCAGACTTGATGGGCTGAAGGGCCTTTTACTGTTCTGTAGACCCTCTATGACTATGACAAAGCAGCCCCGCTTGATCAGCCCCCCATCCACAAACATTCACTCCCTCACCAGCGACGCACAGTAGCAGCAGCGTGTGTACATCTACAAGATGCACTACAGCAACTCACCAAGGCTCCTTCGACAGCACCTTCCAAACCCACGACCACTACCATCTAGAAGGACAAGGGCAGCAGACACATGGGAACACCACCACCTGGAAGTTCCCCTCCGAGTCACTCACCATCCTGACTTGGAAATATATCGGCCATTCCTTCACTGTCGCTGGGTCAAAAATCCTGGAACTCCCTCCCTAACAGCGCTGTGGGTGTACCTACACCACACGGACAAATCCTGGAACTCCCTCCCTAATAGCACCGTGGGTGTACCTACACCACACGGACAAAATCCTGGAACTCCCTCCCTGACAGCGCCGTGGGTGTGTTTACCTATACCACATTGGGGACAAAATCCTGGAACTCCCTCCCTAACAGCACCATGGGTGTACCTACACCACAGGGACAAAATCCTGGAACTCCCTCCCTAACAGCACCGTGGGTGTACCTACACCACAGGGACAAAATCCTGGAACTCCCTCCCTAACAGCACCGTGGGTGTACCTACACCACAGGGACAAAATCCTGGAACTCCCTCCCTAACAGCACTGGTGGTGTACCTACACCACACGGACAAAATCCTGGAACTCCCTCCCTAACAGCGCTGTGGGTGTACCTACACCACATGGACAAAATCCTGGAACTCCCTCCCTAACAGCGCCGTGGGTGTACCTACACCACACGGAGACAAAATCCTGGAACTCCCTCCCTAACAGCGCCGTGGGTGTACCTACATCACAGGGACAAAATCCTGGAACTCCCTCCCTAACAGCGCCATGGGTGTACCTACACCACATGGACAAAATCCTGGAACTCCCTCCCTAACAGCGCCGTGGGTGTACCTACACCACACGGACAAAATCCTGGAACTCCCTCCCTACAGCGCCGTGGGTGTACCTACACCACACGGGACAAAATCCTGGAACTCCCTCCCTAATCAGCGCCGTGGGTGTACCTACACCACACGGGACAAAATCCTGGAACTCCCTCCCTAACAGCGCCATGGGGTGTACCTACACCACACAGACAAAATCCTGGAACTCCCTCCCTAACAGCGCCGTGGGTGTACCTACACCACACAGACAAAATCCTGGAACTCCCTCCCTAACAGCACTGTGGGTGTACCTACACCACACGGACACAATCCTGGAACTCCCTCCCTAACAGCACTGTGAGTGTACCATACACCACAGGACAAAATCCTGGAACTCCCTCCCTAACAGCGCGTGGGTGTACCTACACCACACGGACAAAATCCTGGAACTCCCTCCCTAACAGCGCCGTGGGTGTACCTACACCACACAGACAAAATCCTGGAACTCCCTCCCTAACAGCACTGTGGGTGTACCTACACCACACGGACACAATCTGGAACTCCCTCCCTAACAGCACTGTGGGTGTATCTACACCACATGGACAAAATCCTGAACTCCCTCCCTAACAGCACTGTGGGTGTACCTACACCACACGGACACAATCCTGGAACTCCCTCCCCATGAGTTTGAGGGGTTTTTTGATGGACAGGGGGAGTCGAGGGTGATGGGTGGGGGTGAGGGTGGGGAAGAATGTGGGGTTGAGGTTACCACCCGAACGGAGATGATCTTGTTGAACTCAGGCTCGAGGGGGACTAATACCCCTTCCCCTAAACTCCCTCCACTGAGGCCTAACCCACACCCGGGTCCCCTTCCCCTAACTCCCCTCCCACTGAGGCCTAACCCACACCGGGTCCCCTTCCCTAACTCCCCCCGACTGAGGCCTAACACACACCGGCCCCCTTCCCCTAACTCCTCCTGACTGAGCCTAACCCACACCGGGTCCCCCTTCCCCTAACTCCTCCTGACTGAGCCTAACCCACACGGGTCCTCTTCCCCTAACTCCCCCCGACTGAGGCCTAACCCACACCGGGTCCCCTTCCCCTAACTCCTCCTGACTGAGCCTAACCCACACCGGGGTCCCCCTTCCCCTAACTCCCCCCGACTGAGGCCAACACCACACCGGGTCCCCTTCCCCCTAACTCCCCCCGACTGAGGCCTAACCCACACCGGGTCCCCTTCCCCCAACTCCCCCCGACTGAGGCCTAACCCACACCGGTTCCCCTTCCCCTAACTCCCCCAGACTGAGGCCTAACCCCACACCGGGTCCTCTTCCCCTAACTCCCCCCGACTGAGGCCTAACCCACACCGGGTCCTCTTCCCCTAACTCCCCCGACTGAGGCCTAACCCACACAGGGTCCCCTTCTCCTAACTCCCCCGACTGAGGCCTAACACACACCGGGCCCCCTTCCCCTAACTCCCCCGACTGAGGCCTAACCCACACAGGGTCCCCTTCTCCTAACTCCCCCGACTGAGGCCTAACCCACACAGGGTCCCCTTCTCCTAACTCCCCCAACTGAGGCCTAACCCACACAGGGTTCCCCTTCCCCTAACATCCCCCCGACTGAGGCCTAACCCACACCGGGTCCTCTTCCCCTAACTCCCCCGACTGAGGCCTAACCCACACAGGGTCCCCTTCTCCTAACTCCCCCGACTGAGGCCTAACACACACCGGGCCCCCTTCCCCTAACTCCCCCGACTGAGGCCTAACACACACCGGGTCCCCTTCCGCTAACTCCCCCAGACTAAGGCCTAACACCCACCGGGTCCCCTTCCCCTAACTCCCCCAGACTGAGGCCTAACCCACACAGGGTCCCCTTCTCCTAACTCCCCCCGACTGAGGCCTAACCCACACAGGGTCCCCTTCCCCTAACTCCCCCAGACTGAGGCCTAACCCACACAGGGTCCCCTTCCCCTAACTCCCCCCAACTGAGGCCTAACCCACACCGGGTCCCCTTCCCCTAACTCCCCCCCGACTGAGGCCTAACACACACCGGGCCCCCTTCCCCTAACTCCCCCGACTGAGGCCTAACCCACACAGGGTCCCCTTCTCCTAACTCCCCGACTGAGGCCTAACCCACACAGGGTCCCCTTCTCCTAACTCCCCAACTGAGGCCTAACCCACACAGGGTCCCCTTCCCCTAACTCCCCCCGACTGAGGCCTAACCCACACCGGGTCCTCTTCCCCTAACTCCCCCGACTGAGGCCTAACCACACAGGGTCCCCTTCTCCTAACTCCCCCGACTGAGGCCTAACACACACCGGGCCCCCTTCCCTAACTCCCCCGACTGAGGCCTAACACACACCGGGTCCCCTTCCGCTAACTCCCCCAGACTAAGGCCTAACACCCACCGGGGTCCCCTTCCCCTAACTCCCCCAGACTGAGGCCTAACCCACACAGGGTCCCCTTCTCCTAACTCCCCCGACTGAGGCCTAACCCCACACAGGGTCCCCTTCTCCTAACTCCCCCCGACTGAGGCCTAACCCACACAGGGTCCCCTTCCCGTAACTCCCCAGACAGAGGCCTAACCCACACAGGGTCCCCTTCCCCTAACTCCCTCGGACTGAGGCCTAACCCACACAGGGTCCCCTTCCCCTAACTCCCCCCGACTGAGGCCTAACCCACACCGGGTCCCCTTCCCCTAACTCCCCCCGACTGAGGCCTAACCCACACCGG
>JANJGN010003180.1:0-49867 GCA_026770705.1 Isurus oxyrinchus
CAGTACTGGTGGGGACGGGTCTGTCACTGTATAACACTGGGGTACATTACTGGTTGAGATGGGTCTGTCACTGTATAACACTGGGGTACAGTACTGGTGGGGACAGGTCTGTCACTGTGTAACTCTGTTGTACAGTACTGGTGGGGACAGGCCTGTCACTGTATAACACTGGGGTACAGTACTGGTGAGGATGGGTCTCTCCCTGAATAACACTGGGGTACAATACTGGTGGGGACGGGTCTGTCACTGTATAACAATGGGGTACAGTACTGCTGGGGACGGGTCTGTCACTGTATAACACTGGGGTACAGTACTGGTGGGGATGGTTCTGTCAATGTATAACACTGGGGTATAGTACTGGTGGGGACAGGTCTGTCACTGTATAACACTAGGGTACAGTACTGGTGGGGCAGGTCTGTCACCATATAACACTGGGGTACAGTACTGGTGGGGACATGTCTGTCACTGTATAACACTGGGGTACAGTACTGGTGGGTACAGGTCTGTCACTGTATAACACTGGGGTACAGTACTGGTGGGGGACCGGTCTGTCACTGTATAACACTGGGGTACAGTACTGCTGGGGACGGGTCTGTCACTGTATAACACTGGGGTACAGCACTGGTGGGGACGGGTCTGTCACTCTATAACACTGGGGTACAGTACTGCTGGGGACGGGTCTGTCACTGTTTAACACTGGGGTACAGCACTGGTGGGGACAGGTCTGTCAGTGTATAACACTGGGGTACAGCACTGGTGGGGACAGGTCTGTCAGTGTACAGCACTGGGGTACAGTACTGGTGGGGACGGGTCTGTCACTGTATAGCACTGGGGTACAGTACAGATGGGGACGGGTCTGTCACTGTATAACACTGGGGTACAGCACTGCTCGGGACGGGTCTGTCTCTGTATAACACTGGGGTACAGTACTGCTGGGGACGGGTCTGTCACTGTATAACACTGGGGTACAGCACTGCTGGGGACGGGTCTGTCACTGTATAGCACTGGGGTACAGTACAGGTGGGGACGGGTCTGTCACTGTATAACACTGGGGTACAATACTGGTGGGGACGGGTCTGTCACTGTATAACACTGGGGTACAGTACTGGTGGGGACAGGTCTGTCACTGTATAACACTGGGGTACAGTACTGGTGGGGACTGGTCTGTCAGTGTATATCACTGGGGTACAGTTCTGGTGGGGACAGGTCTGTCACTGTATAGCACTGGGATACAGTACTGGTGGTGACTGGTCTGTCAGTGTATAACACTGGGGTACAGTACTGGTGGGGACAGGTCTGTCACTGTATAACACTGGGGTACAGTACTGGTGGGGATGGGTCTGTCACTGTATAACACTGGGGTACAGCACTGGTGGGGACGGGTCTGTCTCTGTATAACACTGGGGTACAGTACTGGTGGGGACGGGTCTGTCACTGTATATCACTGGGGTACAGTACTGGTGGGGACAGGTCTGTCACTGTATAGCACTGGGATACAGTACTGGTGGTGACTGGTCTGTCAGTGTACAGCACTGGGGCATGGTGCTGTCATGGACATGTGTCCCTTTGTCTAACACTGAGGCACTGTGCTATTGGGGACTGGTCTGTCAGTGGATAAAGTTGTGGTGTAGCAAATATTGCGATATCGCTCATTCCCGATTGAGCTCCTGGGTGCTCTCCTGGAGTACAGGCCTCTCCATTAGACAGTGCAGCACTCCCTCAGTACTGGCACCGGGGGGAGAGTCAGCCTGAATTATGGAGCTCAAATCCTAGAGTATATACATCTCCCTCCGACAGTGCAGCACTCCCTCAGTACTGGCACCGGGGGGGAGTGTCGGCCTGGATTATGGAGCTCAAATCCTAGAGTATATACATCTCCCTCCGACAGTGCAGCATTCCCTCAGTACTGGCACCGGGGGGGAGTGTCGGCCTGGATTATGGAGCTCAAATCCTAGAGTATATACATCTCCCTCCGACAGTGCAGCACTCCCTCAGTACTGGCACCGGGGGGAGTGTCGGCCTGGATTATGGAACTGGGATCCCTGAAGAAGCAGCTCAAACACACGATGAGGGAGGGAAAGGTGACGCCTGGAAGGGGAGAACAAGAGCGGGAATGAAAGGGAGAGAGAGAGAGCGAGAACACCCACGGAGTAAAGAGTGTAACAGTGGGGGTGTTTATGCACATTAGTACCTTCATTGAAAGTGCTGGAAAATGCCATTCACTGTTAACTATACAATTATCTCCAGCAGATACTGACAAAGCCAGGACAATTAGATCGAAGGCGGCATAATGACACTGGATGGTGAAAAAAGACAGAGACAGACACAGATGAAGACAAAGACAGGTATCACCCTCCTGTTCATAACCCCCATCGCCGCTCACCCCCTCCCTCCCTATCTCTGTAACCTCCTCCAGCCCCTACAATTCTCATCCTCTTGTTCATAACTCCCATCGCCGCTCACCCCCTCCCTCCCTATCTCTGTAACCTCCTCCAGTCCGTACAATTCTCATCCTCCTGTTCATAACTCCCATTGCCGCTCACCCCCTCCCTCCCTATCTCTGTAACCTCCTCCAGCCCCTACAATTCTCATCCTCCTGTTCAAATCCCTCCCTCACCCCCTCCCTCCCTATCTCTGTAACCTCCTCCAGTCCGTACAATTCTCATCCTCCTGTTCAAATCCCTCCCTCACCCCCTCCCTCCCTATCTCTGTAACCTCCTCCAGACCCTACAATTCTCATCCTCCTGTTCAAATCACTCCCTCAACCCCTCCCTCCCTATCTCTGTAAACTCCTCTAGCCCCTACAATTCTCATCCCTCCTGTTCAAATCCCTCCCTCACCCCCCTCCCTCCCTATCTCTGTAACCTCCTCCAGCCCCTACAATTCTCATCCTCCTGTTCAAATCCCTCCCTCACCCCCTCCCTCCCTATCTCTGTAACCTCCTCCAGCCCCTACAATTCTCATCCTCCTGTTCAAATCCCTCCCTCACCCCTTCTCTCCCTAGCTCTGTAACCTCCTCCAGTCCCTACAAATCACCATGATCGATTTGAGTTCCATAATCCAGGCCGACACTCGCCCCGGTGCCAGTACTGAGGGAGTGCTGCACTGTCGGAGGGAGATGTACATACTCTAGGATTTGAGCTGCATAATCCAGGCCGACATTCCCCCCCGGTGCCAGTGGGTCGGGGGAGGACAGATGCTTGAATGGAAAGGGGGACCAGGTGTGGGGTTGGGTGTGGTGGGGTATAATCCATCCACACACCCTGTGTCCCGGGGGCAAGTATTGATCCCTCAAGCAGCAACTCCATATATCCCGCCTTAGCGCTGAGTCAATCCCCAAACTAATGCCACTGCCCCGCTCTCTCCCCATAACCCAGTATCAATCCCCAAACTAATCCCACTGCCCCGCTCTCTCCCCATAACCCAGTATCAATCCCCAAACTAATCCCACTGCCGCACACTCTCCATAGCCCAGTATCAATCCCCAAACTAATCCCACTGCCCTGCTCTCTCCCCGTAGCCCAGTATCAATCCCCAAACTAATGCCACTGCCTCGCTCTCTCCCCATAGCCCAGTATCAATCCCCAAACTAATCCCACTGCCCCACTCACCCCCCATAGCCCAGTATCAATCCCCAAACTAATGCCACTGCCCCGCTCTCTCCCCATAGCCCAGTATCAATCCCCAAACTAATGCCACTGCCCCGCTCTCTCTCCATAACCCAGTATCAATCCCCAAACTAATCACACTGTCCCGCTCTCTCCCCATAGCCCAGTAGCAATCCCCAAACTAATCCCACTGTCCCGCTCTCTCCCCATAGCCCAGTAGCAATCCCCAAACTAATCCCACTGTCCTGCGCTCTCCCCGTAGCCCAGTATCAATCCCCAAACTAATCCCAGTGCCACGCTCCCTCCCCATAGCCCAGTATCAATCCCCAAACTAATCCCACTGCCACGCTCCCTCCCCACAGGCAAGTATCAATCTCCAAACTAATCCTGCTGTCCCGCTTTCTCCACATAGCCCAGTATCAATTCCCAAACTAATCCCCCAGCCCCAGTTTCTCCCCATCGCCAAGTGGCAATCCTGAAACTAATCCCATAGCCCCGATCTCTCCCCATAGCCCAGAATCAATCCCAAAAATAATCCCACTTCCCCGCTCCCTCCAAATAGCCCAGTATTAACCCGCAAAATAATCCAACTGCCAGACTCTCTCCCCATAGACAAGCGTCAATCCCCAAACTAATCCCACTGTCCCGCACACTCCCCATAGCCCAGTATCAAACCCCAAACTAATCCCACTGCCCCACTCTCTCCCCATAGCCCAGTATCAATCCCCAAACTAATCCAACTGTCCTGCTCTCTCCTCATAGCCCAGTATCAATCCCTAATCTAATCCAACTGTCCTGCTGTTTACACATAGCCCAGTTTCAAACACCAAACTAATCCCACTATCCTGCTCTTTAAACATAGCCCAGTATCAATCCCAGAACAAATCCCACTACCCCGCTATTTCCCCATAGCCCTGTATCAATCCACAAACTAATCCCACAGCCCCACTCTCTCCCCATAGCCCTGTATCAATCCCCAAATTAATCCGACTGTCTCGCTCTCCCCACATAGCCCAGTATCAACCCCAAACTAATCCCACTGTCCCACTCCATCCCCATAGCCCAGTATCAATTCCCCAACTAATCCCACTGCCCCGGTCACTCCCCATGGCCCGGCATCAATCCCCAAACTAATCCCACTGCCCCGCTCTCTCCCCATAGCCCAGTATCAATTCCCTAACTAATCCCACTGCCTCGCTCTATCCCCATAGCCAAGTATCAATTTCCAAACTAATCCCACTGCCCCGCTCTCTCCCCATAGCCCAGTATCAATTCCCTAACTAATCCCACTGCCTCGCTCTATCCCCATAGCCAAGTATCAATTCTCAAACTAATCCCACTGTCCCGTTGTCCCCCATAGTGCAGTATCAATCCCAAAACTAATCCCACTGCTCCACTCTCTATCCATAGCCCAGTATCAATCCCAAACGAATCCCACAGTCCCGCTCACTCCCCATAGCCCAGGATCAATCCCCAAACTAATCCCACTGTCCAGCTCTCTCCCCATAGCCCAGTATCAATCCCCAAATAGTTCCAAATGCCCCACTCACTTCCCGTAACCCAGAATCAATCCCCAAACTATCCCACTGTCCCGCTCTCCCCCAGAGCCCAGTATCAATCCCCAAACTAATCCCACTGCCCTGCTCTCTCCCCATAGCCCAGTTTCAATCCCCAAATTTCTCCCACTGCCTCACTCTCTCACTATAGCCCAGTATCAATCCCCAAACTAAACCCACTGCAATGCTCTTTCCCATAGCCCAGTATCAAACCCCAAACTAATCCCACTGCCCTGCTCTCTCCCCATAGCCCAGTTTCAATCTCCAAATTTCTCCCACTGCCTCACTCTCTCACTATAACCCAGTGTCAATCCCCAAACTAATCCCACTCTCTTGCTCTTCCCTTAGCCCAATATCAATTCGCAAACTAATCCTACTGTTCATACTCTCTCCCCAAAGCCCATTATCAATCCCCAAACTAATTCCACTGTCCCGCTTTCTCCACAAAGCCCAGTAGCAATCCCGAAACTAATCCCACAGCCCCGATCTCTCTCCATAGCCCAGTATCAATACCCAAACTAATCCCACTGTACCGCTCTCTCCCCATAGCCCGGTATCAATCCCCAAACTAATTCAGTGCATCGCTCCCTCCCCACAGGCCGGTTTGAATACCCAAACTAATCCCACTCTCTTGCTCTTCCCTTAGCCCAATATCAATCCGCAAACTAATCCTACTGTTCATATCTCTTCCCATAGCCCAGTATTAATCCCCAAACAACTCCAAATGCCCCACACTCTCCCCATAGTCCAGTATCAATCCTCACACTAATTCCACTGCCTTGCTGCCTCCCCATAGCCCTGTATCAATTCCCCAACTAATCCCACTGCCACGCTCTCTCCCCATAGCCCAGTATCAATCCCCAAACTAATCCCACTGTCCCGCACACTCCCCATCGCCCAGTATGATTCTCCAACCTAATCCCAGTACACCGCCCTGTCCCAATAGTCCAGAATCAATCTACAAACTAATCCCACTGGCCCGTTCTCTCCACATATCCCGGTATCAATCGCCAAAGTAATCCCACTACCCCGCTCTTTCCCCATACCCCTGTATCAATCCACAAACTAATCCCACTGCCTCACTCCCTCTCCTTTGCCCAGTATAAATCCCAAACTTATCCCAATATCTCACTCTGTCCCCATAGCCCAGCATCACTTCCTAAACTAATCCCACTGTCCCGCTCTCTCCCCATAGTCCAGTATCAATCCCCAAACAGCTCCAAATGCCCCACTCACTCTCCATAGCCCAGTATCAATCCCCAAACTAATCTCACTGGAACGCTCTTTCCCATAGCCCAGTATCAATCCCAAAAATAATCCCACTGCCCCGTACTCTCCCCATAGCTCAGTATCAATCCCCAAACTAATCCCACTGTCTCACACACTCCCCACAGCCCAGTGTCAAACCCCAAACTAATCCCACTGTCCCACTCTCTCCCCATAGCCCGGTATCAGTCACCAAACTAATCCTACTGTCCCACTCTCTCCCCATAGCCCAGTATCAATCCCCAAACTATTCCCACTGCCCTGCTCTCTCCCCATAGCCCAGTATCAATCCCCAAACTAATCCCACTGTCCCACTCCCTCCCCATAGCCCAGTATCAATCCCCAAACTATTCCCACTGCTTCGCTCTCTCCCCATAGCCCAGTATCAATCCCCAAACTAATCCCACTGTCCCACTCCCTCCCCATAGCCCAGTATCAATCCCCAAAGTAATCCCACTACAACTCTCTTTCCCCATAGCCCAGTATCCATCCCAAACTAATCCCACTGTCTCACACTCTCCCCATAGCCCAGTATCAATCCCCAAACTAATCCCACTGCCCCGCTCTCTCCCCATAGCCCAGTATCAATCCCCAAACTAATCCCACTGCCCCGCTCTCTCCCCATAGCCCAGTATCAATCCCCAAACTAATCCCACAGTCCCGCTCACTACACACAGCCCAGTATCAATCCTCAAACTAATCCCACTGCCCCGCTTTCTCCCCATAGCCCAGTATCAATCCCCAAACTAATCCCACTGTCCCACTCTCTCCCCATAGCCCAGTATCAATCCCCAAACTAATCCCACTGCCCCGCTCTCTCCCCATAGCCCAGTATCAATCCCCAAACTAATCCCACTGTCCCACTCTCTCCCCATAGCCCAGTATCAATCCCCAAACTAATCCCACTGCCCCGCTCTCTCCCCATAGCCCAGTATCAATCCCCAAACTAATCCCACTGTCCCGCTCACTACACACAGCCCAGTATCAATCCCCAAACTAATCCCACTGCCCCGCTTTCTCCCCAAAGACCAGTATCAATCCTGAAACTAATTCCATAGCCCCAATCTCTCCCGATAGCCCCGTATCACTTCCCAAACTACTGCCACTGCCCCGCTCCCTGCTCATAGCTCAGTATCAATTCCCAAACTAATCCCACTGTCCCGCTCTCCCCCATAGCCCAGTATCAATCCCCAAACTAATCACATTGTCCCGCTCTCTCCACATAGCCCAGTATCAATCCCCAAACTAATCCCACTGCCCCGATCTCTCCACATAGCCCAGTATCAATCCCCAAACTAATCACACTGTCCCGCTCTCTCCCCATAGCCCAGTATCAATCCTCAAACTAATCCCACTGCCAAGCTCTCTCCCCACAGACCAGTATCAATCCCCAAACTAATCCCACTGCCCTGCTCTCTCCCCATAGCCCAGTATCAATCCACAAACTAATCCCACTGCCCTGCTCTCTCCCCATAGCCCAGTATCAATCCACAAACTAATCCCACTGCCCCGCTCTCTCCCCATTGCCCAGTATCAATCCCCAAACTAATCCCACTGTCCCACTCACTCCCCACAGCCCAGTTCATCCCCAAACTAATTCCACTGCCCCGCTCTCTCCCCATAGCCCAGTATCAATCCCCAAACAGCTCCAAATGCCCCACCCTCTCCCCATTGTCTAGTATCAATCCCCAAACTAATCCCACTGTCCCGCTCTCACCCATAGCCCAGTATCAATCCCCAAACTAATCCCACTGTCCCGTTCTCCCCCATAGCCCAGTAGCAATCCCCAAACTAATCCACCTGCCCCACTCACTCCCCAAAGTCCAGTATCAAACCGAAACAAATCCCACGGTCCCGCTCTGTCCCCATAGCCCTGTATCAATTCCCAAACTAATCTCACTGTCCCGCTCTCTCCCCATAGCCCAGTATCAATCCCCAAACTAATCCCACTGTCCCGCTCTCTCCCCATAGCCCTGTATCAATCCCCAAACTAATCTCACTGTCCCGCTCTCCCCCATAGCCCAGTATCAATTCCCAAACTGATCCCACTGTCCTGCTATCTCCCCATAGCCCAGTATCAATCCCCAAACTGATCCCACTGCCCCACTCTCTCCCTATGGCCCAGTGTCAATCCCAAAACTAATCCCACTGTCCCGCTCGCTACACATAGCCCAGTATCAATCCCCAAACGAATCCCACAGTCCCGCTCACTCCCCATAGCCCAGTATCAATTCCCAAATTTCTCCCACTGCCTCGCTCTCTCACTATAGCCCAGTATCAGTCCCCAAACTAATTCCACTGCCCAGCTTTCTCCACATAGCCCAGTATCAAACCCCAAACTAATCCCACTGTCCCACTCACTCCCCACAGCCCAGTGTCAATCCCCAAACTAAACCCACTGCCACGCTCTCTCCCCATAGCCCAGTATCAATCCGCAAACTAATCCTACTGTTCATACTCTCTCCCCATTGCCCTGTATCAAACCCCAAACTAATCCCACTGTCCCGCTCTCCCCCATAGCCCAGTAGCAATCCCCAAACTAATCCCACTGTCCCGTTCTCCCCCATAGCCCAGTAGCAATCCCCAAACAAATCTACCTGCCCCACTCACTCCCCAAAGCCCAGTATCAAACCGAAACAAATCCCACGGTCCCGCTCTCTCCCCATAGCCCTGTATCAATCCCCAAACTAATCCCACTGTCCCGCTCTCTCCCCATAGCCCAGTATCAATCCCCAAACTAATCTCACTGTCCCGCTCTCTCCCCATAGCCCAGTATCAATCCCCAAACTGATCCCACTGCCCCACTCTCTCCCTATGGCCCAGTGTCAATCCCAAAACTAATCCCTCTGTCCTGCTCTCTCCCCATAGCCCAGTATCAATCCCCAAACTGATCCCACTGCCCCACTCTCTCCCCATAGCCCAGTTTCAATCCCCAAACTAATCCCACTGTCCCGCTCGCTACACATAGCCCAGTATCAATCCCCAAACTAATCCCACTGCTCCACTCTCTATCCGTAGCCCAGTATCAATCCCCAAACGAATCCCACAGTCCCGCTCACTCCCCATAGCCCAGTATCAATTCCCAAATTTCTCCCACAGCCTCGCTCTCTCCCCATAGCCCAGTATCAATCCCCAAACAGCTCCAAATGCCCCACTCACTCCCCATAGCCCAGAATCAATCCCCAAACTAATCCCACTCTCTTGCTCTTCCCTTAGCCCAATATCAATCCGCAAACTAATCCTACTGTTCATACTCTCTCCCCATTGCCCTGTATCAAACCCCAAACAACTCCAAATTCCCCACAATCTCCCCATTGTCCAGTATTAATCCCCAAACTAATGCCACTGTCCCGCTCTCCCCCATAGCCCAGTATCAATCCCCAAAGTAATCCCACTACCCCGCTCTTTCCCCATACCCCTGTATCAATCCACAGACTAATCCCACTGCCTCACTCCCTCTCCTTTGTCCAGTATAAATCCCAAATTTATCCCAATATCTGACTCTGTCCCCATAGCCCAGCATCACTTCCTAATCTAATCCCACAGTCCCGCTCTCTCCCCATAGTCCAGTATCAATCCCCAAACAGCTCCAAATGCACAACTCACTCTCCATAGCCCACAATCAATCCCCAAACTAATCCCACTGCCTCGCTTCCTCCCCATAGCCCAGTAACAATCCCCAAACTAATCCCACTGTCCCGCTCACTACACACAGCCCAGTATCAATCCCCAAACTAATCCCACTGCCCCGCTTTCTCCCCATAGCCCAGTATCAATCCTGAAACTAATCCCATAGCCCCAATCTCTCCCGATAGCCCCGTATCACTTCCCAAACTACTGCCACTGCCCCGCACCCTGCTCATAGCTCAGTATCAATTCCCAAACTAATCCCACTGTCCCGTTGTCCCCCATAGTGCAGTATGAATGCCAAAACTAATCCCACTGCTCCACTCTCTATCCATAGCTCAGTATCAATTCCCAAACTAAACGCACTGCCCCGCTCTCTCCCCATAGCCCAGTATCAATCCCAAACTAATCCCACTACCCCGTTCTCTCCCCATAGCCCAGAATCAATCTCCAAACTAATCCCACTGCCCTGCTCTCTCCCCATAGCCCTGTATCAATCCCCAAACTAATCCCACTGTCCCGCACCCACCCCATAGCCCAGTATCAATCCCCAAATTAATCCCACTGCCCCGGCTCCCTCCCCATAGCTCAGTATCAATCCCCAAACTAATCCCACTGTCCCGCTCTCCCCCATAGCCCAGTATCAATCCCCAAAGTAATCCCACTACCCCGCTCTTTCCCCGTACCCCTGTATCAATCCACATACTAATCCCACTGCCTCACTCCCTCTCCTTTGTCCAGTATAAATCCCAAATTTATCCCAATATCTGACTCTGTCCCCATAGCCCAGCATCACTTCCTAAACTAATCCCACCGTCCCGCTCTCTCCCCATAGTCCAGTATCAATCGCCAAGCAGCTCCAAATGCCCCACCCTCTCCACATTGTCTAGTATCAATCCTCAAACTAATCCCACTGTCCTGCTCTCACCCATAGCCCAGTAGCAATCCCCAAACTAATCCCACTGTCCCGTTCTCCCCCATAGCCCAGTAGCAATCCCCAAACAAATCCACCTGCCCCACTCTCTCCCCAAAGCCCAGTATCAAACCGAAACAAATCCCACGGTCCCGCTCTCTCCCCATAGCCCTGTATCAATTCCCAAACTAATCCCACTGTCCCGCTCTCTCCCCGTAGCCCTGTATCAATCCACAAACTAATCCCACTGTCCCGCTCTCCCCCATAGCCCAGTATCAATCCCCAAACTGATCCCACTGCCCCACTCTCTCCCTATGGCCCAGTGTCAATCCCAAAACTAATCCCTCTGTCCTGCTATCTCCCCATAGCCCAGTATCAATCCCCAAACTGATCCCACTGCCCCACTCTCTCCCTATGGCCCAGTGTCAATCCCAAAACTAATCCCTCTGTCCTGCTATCTCCCCATAGCCCAGTATCAATCCCCAAACTGATCCCACTGCCCCACTCTCTTCCTATGGCCCAGTGTCAATCCCAAAACTAATCCCTCTGTCCTGCTATCTCCCCATAGCCCAGTATCAATCCCCAAACTGATCCCACTGCCCCACTCTCTCCCTATGGCCCAGTGTCAATCCCAAAACTAATCCCTCTGTCCTGCTCTCTCCCTATGGCCCAGTGTCAATCCCAAAACTAATCCCACTGCTCCACTCTCTATCCATAGCCCAGTATCAATCCCCAAACTAATCCCACTGCTCCACTCTCTATCCATAGCCCAGTATCAATCCCCAAACGAATCCCACAGTCCCGCTCACTCCCCATAGCCCAGTATCAATTCCCAAATTTCTCCCACGGCCTCGCTCTCTCACTATAGCCCAGTATCAATCCCCAAACTAATTCCACTGCCCAGCTTTCTCCACATAGCTCAGTATCAATCCCCAAACTAATCCCACTGTCCCACTCACTCCCCACAGCCCAGTGTCAATCCCCAAACTAAACCCACTGCCACGCTCTCTCCCCATAGCCCAGAATCAATCCCCAAACTAATCCCACTCTCTTGCTCTTCCCTTAGCCCAATATCAATCCGCAAACTAATCCTACTGTTCATACACTCTCCCCATTGCCCTGTATCAAACCCCAAACTAATCCCACTGTCCCGCTCTCCCCCATAGCCCAGTAGCAATCCCCAAACTAATCCCACTGTCCCGTTCTCCCGCATAGCCCAGTAGCAATCCCCAAACAAATCTACCTGCCCCACTCTCTCCCCAAAGCCCTGTATCAATCCCCAAACAGCTCCAAATGCCCCACTCACTCCCCATAGCCCAGAATCAATCCCCAAACTAATCCCACTCTCTTGCTCTTCCCTTAGCCCAATATCAATCCGCAAACTAATCCTACTGTTCATACTCTCTCCCCATTGCCCTGTATCAAACCCCAAACAACTCCAAATGCCCCACAATCTCCCCATTGTCCAGTATCAATCCCCAAACTAATTCCACTGCATCGCTCTTTCCCATAGACCAGTATTAATCCCCAAACTAATGCCACTGTCCCGCTCTCCCCCATAGCCCAGTATCAATCCCCAAAGTAATCCCACTACCCCGCTCTTTCCCCATACCCCTGTATCAATCCACAGACTAATCCCACGGCCTCACTCCCTCTCCTTTGTCCAGTATAAATCCCAAATTTATCCCAATATCTGACTCTGTCCCCATAGCCCAGCATCACTTCCTAATCTAATCCCACAGTCCCGCTCTCTCCCCATAGTCCAGTATCAATCCCCAAACAGCTCCAAATGCACAACTCACTCTCCATAGCCCACAATCAATCCCCAAACTAATCCCACTGCCTCTCTTCCTCCCCATAGCCCAGTAACAATCCCCAAACTAATCCCACTGTCCCGCTCGCTACACATAGCCAAGTATCAATCCCCAAACTAATCCCACTGCTCCACTCTCTATCCGTAGCCCAGTATCAATCCCCAAACTAATCCCACAGTCCCGCTCACTCCCCATAGCCCAGTATCAATTCCCAAATTTCTCCCACGGCCTCGCTCTCTCCCCATAGCCCAGTATCAATCCCCAAACAGCTCCAAATGCCCCACTCTCTCCCCATAGCCCTGTATCAATCCCCAAACTAATCTCACTGTCCCGCTCTCCCCCATAGCCCAGTATCAATTCCCAAACTGATCCCACTGTCCTGCTATCTCCCCATAGCCCAGTATCAATCCCCAAACTGATCCCACTGCCCCACTCTCTCCCTATGGCCCAGTGTCAATCCCAAAACTAATCCCACTGTCCCGCTCGCTACACATAGCCCAGTATCAATCCCCAAACGAATCCCACAGTCCCGCTCACTCCCCATAGCCCAGTATCAATTCCCAAATTTCTCCCACTGCCTCGCTCTCTCACTATAGCCCAGTATCAGTCCCCAAACTAATTCCACTGCCCAGCTTTCTCCACATAGCCCAGTATCAAACCCCAAACTAATCCCACTGTCCCACTCACTCCCCACAGCCCAGTGTCAATCCCCAAACTAAACCCACTGCCACGCTCTCTCCCCATAGCCCAGTATCAATCCGCAAACTAATCCTACTGTTCATACTCTCTCCCCATTGCCCTGTATCAAACCCCAAACTAATCCCACTGTCCCGCTCTCCCCCATAGCCCAGTAGCAATCCCCAAACTAATCCCACTGTCCCGTTCTCCCCCATAGCCCAGTAGCAATCCCCAAACAAATCTACCTGCCCCACTCACTCCCCAAAGCCCAGTATCAAACCGAAACAAATCCCACGGTCCCGCTCTCTCCCCATAGCCCTGTATCAATCCCCAAACTAATCTCACTGTCCCGCTCTCTCCCCATAGCCCAGTATCAATCCCCAAACTGATCCCACTGCCCCACTCTCTCCCTATGGCCCAGTGTCAATCCCAAAACTAATCCCTCTGTCCTGCTCTCTCCCCATAGCCCAGTATCAATCCCCAAACTGATCCCACTGCCCCACTCTCTCCCCATAGCCCAGTTTCAATCCCCAAACTAATCCCACTGTCCCGCTCGCTACACATAGCCCAGTATCAATCCCCAAACTAATCCCACTGCTCCACTCTCTATCCGTAGCCCAGTATCAATCCCCAAACGAATCCCACAGTCCCGCTCACTCCCCATAGCCCAGTATCAATTCCCAAATTTCTCCCACAGCCTCGCTCTCTCCCCATAGCCCAGTATCAATCCCCAAACAGCTCCAAATGCCCCACTCACTCCCCATAGCCCAGAATCAATCCCCAAACTAATCCCACTCTCTTGCTCTTCCCTTAGCCCAATATCAATCCGCAAACTAATCCTACTGTTCATACTCTCTCCCCATTGCCCTGTATCAAACCCCAAACAACTCCAAATTCCCCACAATCTCCCCATTGTCCAGTATTAATCCCCAAACTAATGCCACTGTCCCGCTCTCCCCCATAGCCCAGTATCAATCCCCAAAGTAATCCCACTACCCCGCTCTTTCCCCATACCCCTGTATCAATCCACAGACTAATCCCACTGCCTCACTCCCTCTCCTTTGTCCAGTATAAATCCCAAATTTATCCCAATATCTGACTCTGTCCCCATAGCCCAGCATCACTTCCTAATCTAATCCCACAGTCCCGCTCTCTCCCCATAGTCCAGTATCAATCCCCAAACAGCTCCAAATGCACAACTCACTCTCCATAGCCCACAATCAATCCCCAAACTAATCCCACTGCCTCGCTTCCTCCCCATAGCCCAGTAACAATCCCCAAACTAATCCCACTGTCCCGCTCACTACACACAGCCCAGTATCAATCCCCAAACTAATCCCACTGCCCCGCTTTCTCCCCATAGCCCAGTATCAATCCTGAAACTAATCCCATAGCCCCAATCTCTCCCGATAGCCCCGTATCACTTCCCAAACTACTGCCACTGCCCCGCACCCTGCTCATAGCTCAGTATCAATTCCCAAACTAATCCCACTGTCCCGTTGTCCCCCATAGTGCAGTATGAATGCCAAAACTAATCCCACTGCTCCACTCTCTATCCATAGCTCAGTATCAATTCCCAAACTAAACGCACTGCCCCGCTCTCTCCCCATAGCCCAGTATCAATCCCAAACTAATCCCACTACCCCGTTCTCTCCCCATAGCCCAGAATCAATCTCCAAACTAATCCCACTGCCCTGCTCTCTCCCCATAGCCCTGTATCAATCCCCAAACTAATCCCACTGTCCCGCACCCACCCCATAGCCCAGTATCAATCCCCAAATTAATCCCACTGCCCCGGCTCCCTCCCCATAGCTCAGTATCAATCCCCAAACTAATCCCACTGTCCCGCTCTCCCCCATAGCCCAGTATCAATCCCCAAAGTAATCCCACTACCCCGCTCTTTCCCCGTACCCCTGTATCAATCCACATACTAATCCCACTGCCTCACTCCCTCTCCTTTGTCCAGTATAAATCCCAAATTTATCCCAATATCTGACTCTGTCCCCATAGCCCAGCATCACTTCCTAAACTAATCCCACCGTCCCGCTCTCTCCCCATAGTCCAGTATCAATCGCCAAGCAGCTCCAAATGCCCCACCCTCTCCACATTGTCTAGTATCAATCCCCAAACTAATCCCACTGTCCTGCTCTCACCCATAGCCCAGTAGCAATCCCCAAACTAATCCCACTGTCCCGTTCTCCCCCATAGCCCAGTAGCAATCCCCAAACAAATCCACCTGCCCCACTCTCTCCCCAAAGCCCAGTATCAAACCGAAACAAATCCCACGGTCCCGCTCTCTCCCCATAGCCCTGTATCAATTCCCAAACTAATCCCACTGTCCCGCTCTCTCCCCGTAGCCCTGTATCAATCCACAAACTAATCCCACTGTCCCGCTCTCCCCCATAGCCCAGTATCAATCCCCAAACTGATCCCACTGCCCCACTCTCTCCCTATGGCCCAGTGTCAATCCCAAAACTAATCCCTCTGTCCTGCTATCTCCCCATAGCCCAGTATCAATCCCCAAACTGATCCCACTGCCCCACTCTCTCCCTATGGCCCAGTGTCAATCCCAAAACTAATCCCTCTGTCCTGCCATCTCCCCATAGCCCAGTATCAATCCCCAAACTGATCCCACTGCCCCACTCTCTCCCTATGGCCCAGTGTCAATCCCAAAACTAATCCCTCTGTCCTGCTATCTCCCCATAGCCCAGTATCAATCCCCAAACTGATCCCACTGCCCCACTCTCTCCCTATGGCCCAGTGTCAATCCCAAAACTAATCCCTCTGTCCTGCTCTCTCCCTATGGCCCAGTGTCAATCCCAAAACTAATCCCACTGCTCCACTCTCTATCCATAGCCCAGTATCAATCCCCAAACTAATCCCACTGCTCCACTCTCTATCCATAGCCCAGTATCAATCCCCAAACGAATCCCACAGTCCCGCTCACTCCCCATAGCCCAGTATCAATTCCCAAATTTCTCCCACGGCCTCGCTCTCTCACTATAGCCCAGTATCAATCCCCAAACTAATTCCACTGCCCAGCTTTCTCCACATAGCTCAGTATCAATCCCCAAACTAATCCCACTGTCCCACTCACTCCCCACAGCCCAGTGTCAATCCCCAAACTAAACCCACTGCCACGCTCTCTCCCCATAGCCCAGAATCAATCCCCAAACTAATCCCACTCTCTTGCTCTTCCCTTAGCCCAATATCAATCCGCAAACTAATCCTACTGTTCATACACTCTCCCCATTGCCCTGTATCAAACCCCAAACTAATCCCACTGTCCCGCTCTCCCCCATAGCCCAGTAGCAATCCCCAAACTAATCCCACTGTCCCGTTCTCCCGCATAGCCCAGTAGCAATCCCCAAACAAATCTACCTGCCCCACTCTCTCCCCAAAGCCCTGTATCAATCCCCAAACAGCTCCAAATGCCCCACTCACTCCCCATAGCCCAGAATCAATCCCCAAACTAATCCCACTCTCTTGCTCTTCCCTTAGCCCAATATCAATCCGCAAACTAATCCTACTGTTCATACTCTCTCCCCATTGCCCTGTATCAAACCCCAAACAACTCCAAATGCCCCACAATCTCCCCATTGTCCAGTATCAATCCCCAAACTAATTCCACTGCATCGCTCTTTCCCATAGACCAGTATTAATCCCCAAACTAATGCCACTGTCCCGCTCTCCCCCATAGCCCAGTATCAATCCCCAAAGTAATCCCACTACCCCGCTCTTTCCCCATACCCCTGTATCAATCCACAGACTAATCCCACGGCCTCACTCCCTCTCCTTTGTCCAGTATAAATCCCAAATTTATCCCAATATCTGACTCTGTCCCCATAGCCCAGCATCACTTCCTAATCTAATCCCACAGTCCCGCTCTCTCCCCATAGTCCAGTATCAATCCCCAAACAGCTCCAAATGCACAACTCACTCTCCATAGCCCACAATCAATCCCCAAACTAATCCCACTGCCTCTCTTCCTCCCCATAGCCCAGTAACAATCCCCAAACTAATCCCACTGTCCCGCTCGCTACACATAGCCAAGTATCAATCCCCAAACTAATCCCACTGCTCCACTCTCTATCCGTAGCCCAGTATCAATCCCCAAACTAATCCCACAGTCCCGCTCACTCCCCATAGCCCAGTATCAATTCCCAAATTTCTCCCACGGCCTCGCTCTCTCCCCATAGCCCAGTATCAATCCCCAAACAGCTCCAAATGCCCCACTCACTCCCCATAGCCCAGAATCAATCCCCAAACTAATCCCACTCTCTTGCTCTTCCCTTAGCCCAATATCAATCCGCAAACTAATCCTACTGTTCATACTCTCTCCCCATTGCCCTGTATCAAACCCCAAACAACTCCAAATTCCCCACAATCTCCCCATTGTCCAGTATTAATCCCCAAACTAATGCCACTGTCCCGCTCTCCCCCATAGCCCAGTATCAATACCCAAAGTAATCCCACTACCCCGCTCTTTCCCCATACCCCTGTATCAATCCACAGACTAATCCCACTGCCTCACTCCCTCTCCTTTGTCCAGTATAAATCCCAAATTTATCCCAATATCTGACTCTGTCCCCATAGCCCAGCATCACTTCCTAATCTAATCCCACAGTCCCGCTCTCTCCCCATAGTCCAGTATCAATCCCCAAACAGCTCCAAATGCACAACTCACTCTCCATAGCCCACAATCAATCCCCAAACTAATCCCACTGCCTCGCTTCCTCCCCATAGCCCAGTAACAATCCCCAAACTAATCCCACTGTCCCGCTCACTACACACAGCCCAGTATCAATCCCCAAACTAATCCCACTGCCCCGCTTTCTCCCCATAGCCCAGTATCAATCCTGAAACTAATCCCATAGCCCCAATCTCTCCCGATAGCCCCGTATTACTTCCCAAACTACTGCCACTGCCCCGCACTCTGCTCATAGCTCAGTATCAATTCCCAAACTAATCCCACTGTCCCGTTGTCCCCCATAGTGCAGTATGAATGCCAAAACTAATCCCACTGCTCCACTCTCTATCCATAGCTCAGTATCAATCCCCAAACTAATGCCACTGCCCAGCTTTCTCCACATAGCCCAGTATCAATCCCCAAACTAATCCCACTGTCCCGCTGTCTCCCCATAGCCCAGTATCAATTCCCAAACTAAACGCACTGCCCCGCTCTCTCCCCATAGCCCAGTATCAATCCCAAACTAATCCCACTACCCCGCTCTCTCCCCATAGCCCAGAATCAATCTCCAAACTAATCCCACTGCCCTGCTCTCTCCCCATAGCCCTGTATCAATCCCCAAACTAATCCCACTGTCCCGCACCCACCCCATAGCCCAGTATCAATCCCCAAATTAATCCCACTGCCCCGACTCCCTCCCCATAGCTCAGTATCAATCCCCAAACTAATCCCACTGTCCCGCTCTCCCCCATAGCCCAGTATCAGTCCCCAAAGTAATCCCACTACCCCGCTCTTTCCCCATACCCCTGTATCAATCCACATACTAATCCCACTGCCTCACTCCCTCTCCTTTGTCCAGTATAAATCCCAAATTTATCCCAATATCTGACTCTGTCCCCATAGCCCAGCATCACTTCCTAAACTAATCCCACAGTCCCGCTCTCTCCCCATAGTCCAGTATCAATCCCCAAACAGCTCCAAATGCACAACTCACTCTCCATAGCCCATAATCAATCCCCAAACTAATCCCACTGCCTCGCTTCCTCCCCATAGCCCAGTAACAATCCCCAAACTAATCCCACTGTCCCGCTCACTACACACAGCCCAGTATCAATCCCCAAACTAATCCCACTGCCCCGCTTTCTCCCCATAGCCCAGTATCAATCCTGAAACTAATCCCATAGCCCCAATCTCTCCCGATAGCCCCGTATCACTTCCCAAACTACTGCCACTGCCCCGCTCCCTGCTCATAGCTCAGTATCAATTCCCAAACTAATCCCACTGTCCCGTTGTCCCCCATAGTGCAGTATCAATCCCAAAACTAATCCCACTGCCCCTCTCTCTCCCCATAGCCCAGTATCAATCCCAAACTAATCCCACTGCCCCGCTCTCTCCCCATAGCCCAGTATCCATCCCCAAACTAATCCCACTGTCCACGCTCTCTCCCCATAGCCCAGTATCAATCCCCAAACTAATCCCACTGCCCCGCTCTCTCCCCAAAGCCCAGTATCAACCCCCAAACTAATCCCACTGCCCCTCTCTCTCCCCATAGCCCAGTATCTATCCCAAACTAATCCCACTGCCCCGCTCTCTCCCCATAGCCCAGTATCCATCCCCAAACTAATCCCACTGTCCCACTCACTCCCCACAGCCCAGTTCATCCCCAAACTAATTCCACTGTCCCGCTCTCACCCATAGCCCAGTAGCAATCCCCAAACTAATCCCACTGTCCCGCTCTCTCCCCATAGCCCAGTATCAATCCCCAAACTAATCCCACTGTCCCGTTCTCCCCCATAGCCCAGTAGCAATCCCCAAACAAATCCACCTGCCCCACTCTCTCCCCAAAGCCCAGTATCAAACCGAAACAAATCCCACGGTCCCGCTCTCTCCCCATAGCCCTGTATCAATTCCCAAACTAATCTCACTGTCCCGCTCTCTCCCCATAGCCCAGTATCAATCCCAAACTAATCTCACTGTCCCGCTCTCCCCCCATACCCCTGTATCAATCCACATACTAATCCCACTGCCTCACTCCCTCTCCTTTGTCCAGTATAAATCCCAAATTTATCCCAATATCTGACTCTGTCCCCATAGCCCAGCATCACTTCCTAAACTAATCCCACCGTCCCGCTCTCTCCCCATAGTCCAGTATCAATCGCCAAGCAGCTCCAAATGCCCCACCCTCTCCACATTGTCTAGTATCAATCCCCAAACTAATCCCACTGTCCTGCTCTCACCCATAGCCCAGTAGCAATCCCCAAACTAATCCCACTGTCCCGTTCTCCCCCATAGCCCAGTAGCAATCCCCAAACAAATCCACCTGCCCCACTCTCTCCCCAAAGCCCAGTATCAAACCGAAACAAATCCCACGGTCCCGCTCTCTCCCCATAGCCCTGTATCAATCCCCAAACTAATCTCACTGTCCCGCTCTCTCCCCATAGCCCTGTATCAATCCCCAAACTAATCCCACTGTCCCGCTCTCTCCCCATAGCCCAGTATCAATCCCCAAACTGATCACACTGTCCCGCTCTCTCCCCATAGCCCAGTATCAATCCCCAAACTGATCCCACTGTCCTGCTATCTCCTCATAGCCCAGTGTCAATCCCCAAACTGATCCCACTGCCCCACTCTCTCCCTATGGCCCAGTGTCAATCCCAAAACTAATCCCTCTGTCCTGCTCTCTCCCCATGGCCCAGTGTCAATCCCCAAACTAATCCCACTGTCCCGCTCTCTCCCCATAGCCCAGTGTCAATCCCCAAACTAATCACACTGTCCCATTCTCCCCCATAGCCCAGTGTCAATCCCAAAACTAATCCCTCTGTCCTGCTCTCTCCCCATGGCCCAGTGTCAATCCCCAAACTAATCCCACTGTCCCGCTCTCTCCCCATAGCCCAGTGTCAATCCCAAAACTAATCCCACTGCTCCACTCTCTATCCATAGCCCAGTATCAATCCCCAAACTAATCCCACTGCTCCACTCTCTATCCATAGCCCAGTATCAATCCCCAAACGAATCCCACAGTCCCGCTCACTCCCCATAGCCCAGTATCAATTCCCAAATTTCTCCCACGGCCTCGCTCTCTCACTATAGCCCAGTATCAGTCCCCAAACTAATTCCACTGCCCAGCTTTCTCCACATAGCCCAGTATCAATCCCCAAACTAATTCCCACTGTCCCACTCACTCCCCACAGCCCAGTGTCAATCCCCAAACTAAACCCACTGCCACGCTCTCTCCCCATAGCCCAGTATCAATCCCCAAACAGCTCCAAATGCCCCACTCACTCCCCATAGCCCAGAATCAATCCCCAAACTAATCCCACTCTCTTGCTCTCTCCATGGCCCAGTATCAATCCCTTAACTAATCCCACTGCCTCGCTCTCTCCCCATAGCCCAGTATCAATCCCCAAACTATTCCCACTGCCTCGCTCTCTCCCCATAGCACAGTATCAATCCCTAAACTAATACCACTGCCCCAGTCTCTCCCCATAGCCCAGTATCAATTCCCTAACTAATCCCACTGACCTGCTCTTTACACATAGCCCAGCATCAATCCCCAAACTAATCCCACTGCCCTGCTCTCTCCCATTAGCCCAGTATCAATCCCTAAACTAATCCCACTGCCTCGCTCTCTCTCCATAGCCCAGTATCAATCCCCAAACTAATCCCACTGCCCCAGTTTCCGCCCATAGCGCAGTATCAATCCCCAAACTAATCCCATAGCCCCGATCTCTCCCCATAGCCCCGTATCAATCCCCAAACTAATCCCACTGCACCGTTCTCTCCCCATAGCCCAGTATCAATCCCCAAACTAATCTAAATGCCTCACTCTCTCCCCATAGCCCAGTATCAATGCCCAAACTAATCCCACTGTCCCGCTCCCTCCCCATAGCCCAGTATCAACCCCCAAACGAAACGCACTGCCCCGCTCTCTCCCCATAGCCCAGAATCAATCTCCAAACTAATCCCACTTCCCTGCTCTCTCCCCGTAGCCCAGTATCAATCCCCAAAGTAATCCCACTACCCCGCTCTTTCCCCATAGCCCTGTATCAATCCACATACTAATCCCACTGCCTCACTCCCTCTCCTTTGCCCAGTACAAATCCCAAGTTTATCCCACTATCTCACTCTGTCCCCATAGCCCAGCATCACTTCCTAAAGTAATCCCACAGTCCCGCTCTCTCCCCATAGTCCAGTATCAATCCCCAAACAGCTCCAAATGCACAACTCACTCTCCATAGCGCAGTATCAATCCCCAAACTAATCCCACTGCCTCGCTTCCTCCCCACAGCCCAGTATCAATCCCCAAACTAATCCCACTGTCCCACTCTCTCCCCATAGCCCAGTATCAATCTCCAAACTAATCCCACTCACCCTCCCCATAGCCCAGTATCAATCCCCAAACTAATCCCACTGCCTCGCTTTCTCCCCATAGCCCAGTATCAATCACCAAACTAATCCCACTGTCCCGCTCTCTCCCCATAGCGCAGTGTCAATCCCGAAACTAATCACACTGTCCCGCTCTCTCCCCATAGCCCAGTATCAATCCCCAAACTAATCCCACTGCCCTGCTCTTTCCCCTAGCCCAGTACAAATCCCAAACTACTCCCAGTGCCCCGCTCTCTCCCCATAGCCCAGTATCAATCCCCAAAGTAATCCCACTACAACGCTCTTTCCCCATAGCCCAGTACCAATCCTGAACTTATCCCACTGTCCCGCTCTCCCCCATAGCCCAGCATCAATGCCTAAACTAATCCCACTGCCTCGCTCCCTCCCCATAGCCCAGTAACAATCACCAAACTAATCCCACTGTCCCGCTCACTACACACAGCCCAGTATCAATCCCCAAATTAATCCCACTGCCCCGCTTTCTCCCCATAGCCCAGTATCAATCCCCAAACTAATCCCACTGTCCCGCTCACTACACACAGCCCAGTATCAATCCCCAAACTAATCCCACTGCCCCGCTTTCTCCGCATAGCCCAGGATCAATCCTGAAACTAATTCCATAGCCCCAATCTCTCCCGATAGCCCCGTATCACTTTCCAAACTACTGCCACTGCCACGCTCCCTGCTCATAGCTCAGTATCAATTCCCAAACTAATCCCACTGTCCCGTTGTCCCTCATAGTGCAGTATCAATCCCAAAACTAATCCCACTGCTCCACTCTCTATCCATAGCCCAGTATCCATCCCCAAACTAATCCCACTGTCCCGCTCTCCCCCATAGCCCAGTATCAATCCCCAAACTAATCCCATTGTCCCGCTCTCTCCACATAGCCCATTATCAATCCCCAAAATAATCCCACAGCCCCAATTTCTGCCCATAGCCCAGTATCAATCCCCAAACTAATCCCACTGTCCCGCTCTCTCCCCGTAGCCCAATATCAATCCCCAAACTAATCCCACAGTCCCACTCTCTCCCCATAGCCCAGTATCAATCCCCAAACTAATCCCACTGCCTTGCTCTCTCCCCATAGCCCAGTATCAATCCCCAAACTAATCACACTGCCCCGCTCTCCCCCATAGCCAGTATCAATCCCCAAACTAATCCCACTGTCCACGTTCTCTCCCCATAGCCCAGTATCAATCCCCAAACTAATCCCACTGCCACGCTCTCTCCCCATAGCCCAGTATCAATCCCCAAACTAATCCCACTGCCTCCCTCTCCCCCATAGCCCAATAGCAATCCCCAAACTAATCCCACAGTCCCACTCTCTCCCCATAGCACAGTATCAATCCCCAAACTAATCCCACTGTCCCGCCCTCTCCCCACAGCCCAGTATCAATCCCCAAACTAATCCCACTGTCCTGACCTCTCCCCACAGCCCAGTATCAGTCTCCAAACTAATCCCACTGCCTTGCTCTCTCCCCATAGCCCAGTATCAATCCCCAAACTAATCACACTGCCCCGCTCTCCGCCATAGCCAGTATCAATCCCCAAACTATTCCCACTGCCCCGCTCTCCCCCATAGCCCTTGTAGCAATCCCCAAACTAATCGAACTGCCCCGCTCTCTCCCCATAGCCCAGTATCAATCCCTAAACTAATCCCACTGCCCCGCTCTCTCCCCGTAGCCCAGTATCAATCCCTAAACTACTCCCACTGTCCCGCTGTCTCCCCATAGCCCAGTATCAATCCCCAAACTAATCCCACTGCCCCGCTCTCACCCCATAGCCCAGTATCAATCCCCAAACTAATCACACTGTTCTGCTCTCCCCCATAGCCCAGTAGCAATCCCCAAACAAATCCCACTGTCCAGCTCTCTCCCCATAGCCCAGTATCAACCCCAAACGAATCCCACTGGCCCGTTCTCTCCCCATAGCCCATTATCAATCCCCAAACTAAACGCACTGCCCCGCTCTCTCCACATAGCCCAGTATCAATCCCCAAACAGCTCCAAATGCCTCACTCTCTCCCCATAGTCCAATAACAATCCCCAAACTAATCACACTGTCCCGCGTCCCCCATAGACCAGTAGCAATCCCGAAACTAATCCAACAGATCCACACTCTCCCCATAGCCCAGTGTCAATCCCCAAACTAATCCCACGGTCCCGCTCTCTTCCCTTAGCCCAACATCAATCCCCAAACTAATCCCACTTTTCACACTCTCTCCCCAAAGCTCAGTATCAATCCCCAAACTAATCCCAATGTGTCACTCTCTCCCCATAGCCCAGCATCAATTCCTAAACGAATTACAATGTGTCACACTCTCCCCATAGCCCAGCATAAATTCCTAAAGTAATCCCACTGCCTCGCTCCCTCCCCTTAGACCAGTATCAATCCCAAACTAAACCCACATTCTCACTCTCTCCCCATAGCACAGTATCAATCCCCGAACGAATCCCACTGTCCCGCTCTCCCCCATAGCCCAGCATCAATGCCTAAACTAATCCCACTGCCTCGCTCCCTCCCCATAGCCCAGTAACAATCACCAAACTAATCCCACTGTCCCGCTCACTACACACAGCCCAGTATCAATCCCCAAATTAATCCCACTGCCCCGCTTTCTCCCCATAGCCCAGTATCAATCCCCAAACTAATCCCACTGTCCCGCTCACTACACACAGCCCAGTATCAATCCCCAAACTAATCCCACTGCCCCGCTTTCTCCGCATAGCCCAGGATCAATCCTGAAACTAATTCCATAGCCCCAATCTCTCCCGATAGCCCCGTATCACTTTCCAAACTACTGCCACTGCCACGCTCCCTGCTCATAGCTCAGTATCAATTCCCAAACTAATCCCACTGTCCCGTTATCCCTCATAGTGCAGTATCAATCCCAAAACTAATCCCACTGCTCCACTCTCTATCCATAGCCCAGTATCCATCCCCAAACTAATCCCACTGTCCCGCTCTCCCCCATAGCCCAGTATCAATCCCCAAACTAATCCCATTGTCCCGCTCTCTCCACATAGCCCATTATCAATCCCCAAAATAATCCCACAGCCCCAATTTCTGCCCATAGCCCAGTATCAATCCCCAAACTAATCCCACTGTCCCGCTCTCTCCCCGTAGCCCAATATCAATCCCCAAACTAATCCCACAGTCCCACTCTCTCCCCATAGCCCAGTATCAATCCCCAAACTAATCCCACTGCCTTGCTCTCTCCCCATAGCCCAGTATCAATCCCCAAACTAATCACACTGCCCCGCTCTCCCCCATAGCCAGTATCAATCCCCAAACTAATCCCACTGTCCACGTTCTCTCCCCATAGCCCAGTATCAATCCCCAAACTAATCCCACTGCCACGCTCTCTCCCCATAGCCCAGTATCAATCCCCAAACTAATCCCACTGCCTCCCTCTCCCCCATAGCCCAATAGCAATCCCCAAACTAATCCCACAGTCCCACTCTCTCCCCATAGCACAGTATCAATCCCCAAACTAATCCCACTGTCCCGCCCTCTCCCCACAGCCCAGTATCAATCCCCAAACTAATCCCACTGTCCTGACCTCTCCCCACAGCCCAGTATCAGTCCCCAAACTAATCCCACTGCCTTGCTCTCTCCCCATAGCCCAGTATCAATCCCCAAACTAATCACACTGCCCCGCTCTCCGCCATAGCCAGTATCAATCCCCAAACTATTCCCACTGCCCCGCTCTCCCCCATAGCCCTTGTAGCAATCCCCAAACTAATCGAACTGCCCCGCTCTCTCCCCATAGCCCAGTATCAATCCCTAAACTAATCCCACTGTCCCACTCTCTCCCCATAGCCCAGTATCAATCCACAAACTAATCCCACTGTCCCACGCACTCCCCACAGCCCAGTATCAATTCCCTAACTAATCCCACTGTCCCGCTCTCTCCCCATAGCCCAGTATCAATTCCCTAACTAATCCCACTGCCCCACTCTCTCCCCAAAGCCCAGTATCAAACCGAAACAAATCCCACGGTCCCGCTCTCTCCCCATAGCCCAGTATCAATTCCCAAACTAATCACACTGTCCCGCTCTCCCCCCATAGCCCAGCATCAATCCCCAAACTAATCACACTGTCCCGCTCTCTCTCCATAGCCCAGTATCAATCCCCAAAGTAATCCCACTGACCTGCTCTCTCCCCATAGCCCAGTATCAATTCCCAAACTAATCACACTGTCCCGCTCTCCCCCCATAGCCCAGCATCAATCCCCAAACTAATCACACTGTCCCGCTCTCTCTCCATAGCCCTGTATCAATCCCCAAACTAATCACACTGTCCCATTCTCCCCCATAGCCCAGTATCAATCCCCAAACTGATCCCACTGTTCATACTCTCTCCCCAAAGCCCAGTATCAATCCCCAAACTAATCCCACTGTCCCGCTCTCTCCACATAGCCCAGTATCAATCCCCAAACTAATCCCACTGTCCCGCTCTCTCCACATAGCCCAGTATCAATCTCCAAACTAATCCCACTGCCCCAGTTTCTGCCCATAGCCCAGTATCAATCCCCAAACGAATCCCACAGTCCCGCACTCTCCCCATAGCCCAGTATCAATCCCCAAATTTCTCCCACTGCCTTGCTCTCTCACTATAGCCCAGTATCAATCCCCAAACTAATTCCATTGCCCAGCTCTCTCCTCATAGTCCAGTATCAATCCCCAAACTAATCCCACTGTCCCGCTCTCTCCCCATAGCCCAGTATCAATCCCCAAATTTCTCCCACTGCCTCACTCTCTCACTGTGGCCCAGTATCAATCCCCAAACTAATGCCACTGCCCAGCTTTCTCCACATAGCCCAGTGTCAATCCCCAAACTAATCCCTCTGCCCTGCTCTCTCTCCTAGCCCAGTATCAATCCCAAATTACTCCAGGTGCCCCGCTCTCTCCCCATAGCCCCGTATCAATCCCCAAACTAATCCCACTGTTCCGCTCTCTCCCCATAGCCCAGTATCAATCCACAAACTAATCCCACTGACCCCACTCTCTCCCCATAGCCCAGTAGCAATCCCCAAACTATTCCCACAGCCCTGCTCTCTTCCAATAGCCGAATATCAATCCCCAAACTAATCCAGCTGCCCCATTCTCACATAGCCCAGAATCAATCCCCAAACTAATGCACTGTCCCGTTCTCTCCCCATAGCCCGGTATCAATCCCCAAACTAATCCCACTGTCCCGCTCACTCCCCATAGCCCAGAATCAATCCCCAAACTAATGCACTGTCCTGCTCACTCCCCATAGCCCAGAATCAATCCCCAAACTAATGCACTGTGCCGCTTTCTCCCCATAGCCCAGTAGCAATCCCCAAACTAATCCCACTGTCCCGCTCTCTCCCCATAGCCCAGTATCAATCCCCAAACTAATGCACTGTCCTGCTCACTCCCCATAGCCCAGTATCAATCCCCAAACTATTCTCACTGTCCTGCTCTCTCCCCATAGCCCAGTATCAATCCCCAAACTAATCCCACTGTCCCACGCTCTCCCCATAGCCCAGTATCAATTCCCTAACTAATCCCACTGTCCCGCTCTCACCCATAGCCCAGTAGCAATCCCCAAACTAATCCCACTGCCCCGCTCTCTCCCCATAGCCCAGTAGCAATCCCCAAACAAATCCACCTGCCCCGCTCTCTCCCCAAAGCCCAGTATCAAACCGAAACAAATCCCACGGTCCCGCTCTCTCCCCATAGCCCAGTATCAATTCCCAAACTAATCCCATAGCCCTGCTCTCTCCCCATAGCCCAGTATCAATCCCCAAACTAATCCCACTGTCCCGCTCTCCCCCCATAGCCCAGCATCAATCCCCAAACTAATCACACTGTCCCGCTCTCTCCCCATAGCCCAGTATCAATTCCCAAACTAATCACACTGTCCCGCTCTCCCCCCATAGCCCAGCATCAATCCCCAAACTAATCACACTGTCCCGCTCTCTCTCCATAGCCCAGTATCAATCCCCAAACTAATGCACTGTCCCGCTCACTCCCCATAGCCCAGTATCAATCCCCAAACTAATCCCACTGTCCCGCTCTCTCCCCATAGCCCAGTATCAATCCCCAAACTAATCCCACTGTCCCGCTCTCTCCCCATAGCCCAGTATCAATCCCCAAACTATTCTCACTGTCCTGCTCTCTCCCCATAGCCCAGTAGCAATCCCCAAACTAATCCCACTGCCCCGCTCTCTCCCCAAAGCCCAGTATCAATCCCCAAACTAATCCCACTGTCCCACTCCCTCCCCATAGCCCTGTATCAATCCCCAAACTAATCCCACTGTCCCGCTCTCTCCCCATAGCCCAGTAGCAATCCCCAAACTAATCCCACTGTCCCGCTCTCACCCATAGCCCAGTAGCAATCCCCAAACTAATCCCACTGCCCCACTCTCTCCCCATAGCCCAGTATCAATCCCCAAACTAATCCCACTGTCCCGCTCCCTCCCCATAGCCCTGTATCAATCCCCAAACTAATCACACTGTCCCGCTCTCCCCCCATAGCCCAGCATCAATCCCCAAACTAATCACACTGTCCCGCTCTCTCTCCATAGCCCAGTATCAATCCCCAAAGTAATCCCACTGACCTGCTCTCTCCCCATAGGCCTGTATCAATCCCCAAACTAATCACACTGTCCCATTCTCCCCCATAGCCCAATATCAATCCCCAAACTGATCCCACTGTTCATACTCTCTCCCCAAAGCCCAGTATCAATTCCTAAACTAATCCCACTGTCCCGCTCTCTCCACATAGCCCAGTATCAATCCCCAAACTAATCCCACTGTCCCGCTCTCTCCACATAGCCCAGTATCAATCCCCAAACTAATCCCACTGTCCCGCTCTCTCCCTATGACCCAGTGTCAATCCCAAAACTAATCCCACTGTCCTGCTCTCTCCCCATAGCCCAGTATCAATCCCCAAACTAATCCCACTGTCCCGCTCTCTCCCTATGACCCAGTATCAATCCCTAAACTAATCCCACTGTCCCGCTCTCTCCACATAGCCCAGTATCAATCTCCAAACTAATCCCACTGCCCCAGTTTCTGCCCATAGCCCTGTATCAATCCCCAAACTAATCCCATAGCCCCGATCTCTCCCCATAGCCCCGTATCAATCCCGAAACTAATCCCACTGCTCCGCTCTCTCCCCATAGCCCAGTATCAATCCCCAAACGAATCCCACAGTCCCGCACTCTCCCCATAGCCCAGTATCAATCCCCAAATTTCTCCCACTGCCTTGCTCTCTCACTATAGCCCAGTATCAATCCCCAAACTAATTCCATTGCCCAGCTCTCTCCTCATAGTCCAGTATCAATCCCCAAACTAATCCCACTGTCCCGCTCTCTCACTGTGGCCCAGTATCAATCCCCAAACTAATGCCACTGCCCAGCTTTCTCCACATAGCCCAGTGTCAATCCCCAAACTAATCCCTCTGCCCTGCTCTCTCTCCTAGCCCAGTATCAATCCCAAATTACTCCAGGTGCCCCGCTCTCTCCCCATAGCCCCGTATCAATCCCCAAACTAATCCCACTGTCCCGCTCTCTCCCCATAGCCCAGTATCAATCCACAAACTAATCCCACTGACCCCACTCTCTCCCCATAGCCCAGTAGCAATCCCCAAACTATTCCCACAGCCCTGCTCTCTTCCAATAGCCGAATATCAATCCCCAAACTAATCCAGCTGCCCCATTCTCACATAGCCCAGAATCAATCCCCAAACTAATGCACTGTCCCGCTCTCTCCCCATAGCCCGGTATCAATCCCCAAACTAATCCCACTGTCCCGCTCACTCCCCATAGCCCAGAATCAATCCCCAAACTAATGCACTGTCCCGCTCACTCCCCATAGCCCAGAATCAATCCCCAAACTAATGCACTGTGCCGCTTTCTCCCCATAGCCCAGTAGCAATCCCCAAACTAATCCCACTGTCCCGCTCTCTCCCCATAGCCCAGTATCAATCCCCAAACTAATGCACTGTCCTGCTCACTCCCCATAGCCCAGAATCAATCCCCAAACTAATGCACTGTGCCGCTTTCTCCCCATAGCCCAGTAGCAATCCCCAAACTAATCCCACTGTCCCGCTCTCTCCCCATAGCCCAGTATCAATCCCCAAACTAATGCACTGTCCTGCTCACTCCCCATAGCCCAGTATCAATCCCCAAACTATTCTCACTGTCCTGCTCTCTCCCCATAGCCCAGTAGCAATCCCCAAACTAATCCCACTGCCCCGCTCTCTCCCCAAAGCCCAGTATCAATCCCCAAACTAATCCCACTGTCCCACGCTCTCCCCATAGCCCAGTATCAATTCCCTAACTAATCCCACTGTCCCGCTCTCACCCATAGCCCAGTAGCAATCCCCAAACTAATCCCACTGTCCCGTTCTCCCCCATAGCCCAGTAGCAATCCCCAAACAAATCCCACTCTCCCGCTCTCTCCCCATAGCCCAGTAGCAATCCCCAAACAAATCCACCTGCCCCACTCTCTCCCCAAAGCCCAGTATCAAACCGAAACAAATCACACTGTCCTGCTCTCTCCCCATAGCCCAGTATCAATTCCCAAACTAATCCCATAGCCCTGCTCTCTCCCCATAGCCCAGTATCAATCCCCAAACTAATCCCACTGTCCCGCTCTCCCCCCATAGCCCAGCATCAATCCCCAAACTAATCACACTGTCCCGCTCTCTCCCCATAGCCCAGTATCAATTCCCAAACTAATCACACTGTCCCGCTCTCCCCCCATAGCCCAGCATCAATCCCCAAACTAATCACACTGTCCCGCTCTCTCTCCATAGCCCAGTATCAATCCCCAAACTAATGCACTGTCCCGCTCACTCCCCATAGCCCAGTATCAATCCCCAAACTAATCCCACTGTCCCGCTCTCTCCCCATAGCCCAGTATCAATCCCCAAACTAATCCCACTGTCCCGCTCTCTCCCCATAGCCCAGTATCAATCCCCAAACTATTCTCACTGTCCTGCTCTCTCCCCATAGCCCAGTAGCAATCCCCAAACTAATCCCACTGCCCCGCTCTCTCCCCAAAGCCCAGTATCAATCCCCAAACTAATCCCACTGCCCCGCTCTCTCCCCAAAGCCCAGTATCAATCCACAAACTAATCCCACTGTCCCACTCCCTCCCCATAGCCCTGTATCAATCCCCAAACTAATCCCACTGTCCCGCTCTCTCCCCATAGCCCAGTAGCAATCCCCAAACTAATCCCACTGTCCCGCTCTCACCCATAGCCCAGTAGCAATCCCCAAACTAATCCCACTGCCCCACTCTCTCCCCATAGCCCAGTATCAATCCCCAAACTAATCCCACTGTCCCGCTCCCTCCCCATAGCCCTGTATCAATCCCCAAACTAATCACACTGTCCCGCTCTCCCCCCATAGCCCAGCATCAATCCCCAAACTAATCACACTGTCCCGCTCTCTCTCCATAGCCCAGTATCAATCCCCAAAGTAATCCCACTGACCTGCTCTCTCCCCATAGGCCTGTATCAATCCCCAAACTAATCACACTGTCCCATTCTCCCCCATAGCCCAATATCAATCCCCAAACTGATCCCACTGTTCATACTCTCTCCCCAAAGCCCAGTATCAATTCCTAAACTAATCCCACTGTCCCGCTCTCTCCACATAGCCCAGTATCAATCCCCAAACTAATCCCACTGTCCCGCTCTCTCCACATAGCCCAGTATCAATCCCCAAACTAATCCCACTGTCCCGCTCTCTCCCTATGACCCAGTGTCAATCCCAAAACTAATCCCACTGTCCTGCTCTCTCCCCATAGCCCAGTATCAATCCCCAAACTAATCCCACTGTTCATACTCTCTCCCCAAAGCCCAGTATCAATCCCTAAACTAATCCCACTGTCCCGCTCTCTCCACATAGCCCAGTATCAATCTCCAAACTAATCCCACTGCCCCAGTTTCTGCCCATAGCCCTGTATCAATCCCCAAACTAATCCCATAGCCCCGATCTCTCCCCATAGCCCCGTATCAATCCCGAAACTAATCCCACTGCTCCGCTCTCTCCCCATAGCCCAGTATCAATCCCCAAACGAATCCCACAGTCCCGCACTCTCCCCATAGCCCAGTATCAATCCCCAAATTTCTCCCACTGCCTTGCTCTCTCACTATAGCCCAGTATCAATCCCCAAACTAATTCCATTGCCCAGCTCTCTCCTCATAGTCCAGTATCAATCCCCAAACTAATCCCACTGTCCCGCTCTCTCACTGTGGCCCAGTATCAATCCCCAAACTAATGCCACTGCCCAGCTTTCTCCACATAGCCCAGTGTCAATCCCCAAACTAATCCCTCTGCCCTGCTCTCTCTCCTAGCCCAGTATCAATCCCAAATTACTCCAGGTGCCCCGCTCTCTCCCCATAGCCCCGTATCAATCCCCAAACTAATCCCACTGTCCCGCTCTCTCCCCATAGCCCAGTATCAATCCACAAACTAATCCCACTGACCCCACTCTCTCCCCATAGCCCAGTAGCAATCCCCAAACTATTCCCACAGCCCTGCTCTCTTCCAATAGCCGAATATCAATCCCCAAACTAATCCAGCTGCCCCATTCTCACATAGCCCAGAATCAATCCCCAAACTAATGCACTGTCCCGCTCTCTCCCCATAGCCCGGTATCAATCCCCAAACTAATCCCACTGTCCCGCTCACTCCCCATAGCCCAGAATCAATCCCCAAACTAATGCACTGTCCCGCTCACTCCCCATAGCCCAGAATCAATCCCCAAACTAATGCACTGTGCCGCTTTCTCCCCATAGCCCAGTAGCAATCCCCAAACTAATCCCACTGTCCCGCTCTCTCCCCATAGCCCAGTATCAATCCCCAAACTGATCCCACTGTCCCCTCTCTCCCCAAAGCCCAGTATCAATCCCCAATCTAATCCCACTGTCCTGCTCTCTCCCCAAAGCCCAGTATCAATCCACAAACTAATCCCACTGTCCCACGCACTCCCCACAGCCCAGTATCAATTCCCTAACTAATCACACTGTCCCGCTCTCTCCCCATAGCCCAGTATCAATTCCCTAACTAATCCCACTGTCCCGCTCTCACCCATAGCCCAGTAGCAATCCCCAAACTAATCCCACTGTCCCGTTCTCCCCCATAGCCCAGTGGCAATCCCCAAACTAATCCCACTGCCCCGCTCTCTCCCCATAGCCCAGTATCAAACCGAAACAAATCCCACGGTCCCGCTCTCTCCCCATAGCCCAGTATCAATTCCCAAACTAATCACACTGTCCCGCTCTCCCCCCATAGCCCAGCATCAATCCCCAAACTAATCACACTGTCCCGCTCTCTCTCCATAGCCCAGTATCAATCCCCAAAGTAATCCCACTGACCTGCTCTCTCCCCATAGCCCTGTATCAATCCCCAAACTAATCACACTGTCCCATTCTCCCCCATAGCCCAGTATCAATCCCCAAACTGATCCCACTGTTCATACTCTCTCCCCAAAGCCCAGTATCAATCCCTAAACTAATCCCACTGTCCCGCTCTCTCCACATAGCCCAGTATCAATCCCCAAACTAATCCCACTGTCCCGCTCTCTCCACATAGCCCAGTATCAATCCCCAAACTAATCCCACTGCCCCACTCTCTCCCTATGACCCAGTGTCAATCCCAAAACTAATCCCACTGTCCTGCTCTCTCCCCATAGCCCAGTATCAATCCCCAAACTAATCCCACTGTTCATACTCTCTCCCCAAAGCCCAGTATCAATCCCTAAACTAATCCCACTGTCCCGCTCTCTCCACATAGCCCAGTATCAATCTCCAAACTAATCCCACTGCCCCAGTTTCTGCCCATAGCCCTGTATCAATCCCCAAACTAATCCCATAGCCCCGATCTCTCCCCATAGCCCCGTATCAATCCCGAAACTAATCCCACTGCTCCGCTCTCTCCCCATAGCCCAGTATCAATCCCCAAACGAATCCCACAGTCCCGCACTCTCCCCATAGCCCAGTATCAATCCCCAAATTTCTCCCACTGCCTTGCTCTCTCACTATAGCCCAGTATCAATCCCCAAACTAATTCCATTGCCCAGCTCTCTCCTCATAGTCCAGTATCAATCCCCAAACTAATCCCACTGTCCCGCTCTCTCCCCATAGCCCAGTATCAATCCCCAAATTTCTCCCACTGCCTCACTCTCTCACTGTGGCCCAGTATCAATCCCCAAACTAATGCCACTGCCCAGCTTTCTCCACATAGCCCAGTGTCAATCCCCAAACTAATCCCTCTGCCCTGCTCTCTCTCCTAGCCCAGTATCAATCCCAAATTACTCCAGGTGCCCCGCTCTCTCCCCATAGCCCCGTATCAATCCCCAAACTAATCCCACTGTCCCGCTCTCTCCCCATAGCCCAGTATCAATCCACAAACTAATCCCACTGACCCCACTCTCTCCCCATAGCCCAGTAGCAATCCCCAAACTATTCCCACAGCCCTGCTCTCTTCCAATAGCCGAATATCAATCCCCAAACTAATCCAGCTGCCCCATTCTCACATAGCCCAGTATCAATCCCCAAACTAATCCCAATGCCCCGCTCTCTCCCCATAGCCCAGTATGAATCACCAAACTAATCCCACTGCCCCGCTCTCTCCCCATAGCACAGTAGCAATCCCCAAACTAATCCCACTGCCCCGCTCCCTCCCAATAGCCGAATATCAATCCCAAACTAATCCAGCTGCCCCATTCTCTACCACATAGCCTAGAATCAATCCTCAAACTAATTCCACTGTCCCGCTCTCTCCCCATAGCCTAGAATCAATCTCCAAACTAATCCCACTGTCCCGCTCTCTCCCCAAAGCCCGGTATCAATCCCCAAACTAATCCCACTGTCCCGCTCTCTCCCCATAGCCCACTATCAATCCACAAACTAATCCCATTGCCCTGCTCTCTCCCCATAGCCCAGTATCAATTCCCAAACTAATCCCACTGTCCTGCTCTCTCCCCAAAGCCCAGTATCAATCCCCAAACTAATCCCAGTGTCCCGCTCAACCCCCATAGCCCAGTATCAATCCCCAAACTAATCCCACTGTCCCGCTCTCTCCCCAAAGCCCAGTATGAATCCACAAACTAATCCCACTGACCTGCTCTCTCCCCAAAGCCCGGTATCAATCCCCAAACTAATCCAGTGCATCGCTCTCTCCCCATAGGCCAGTACGATTCCCCAAACTAATCCCACTCTCTTGCTCTTCCCTTTGCCCAATATCAATCCGCAAACTAATCCTACTGTTCATATCTCTCCCCATAGCACAGTATCAATCTCCAAACTAATACTACTGTTCCGGTCTCTCCACATAGCCCAGTAGCAATCCCAAAACTAATCCCAAAGCCCCGATCTCTCTCCATAGCCCAGTATCAATCCCCAAACTAATCCCACTGCCCCGCTCTCTCCCCATAGCCCAGTATGAATCACCAATCTAATGCCACTGTCCCACTCACTCCCCACAGCCCAGTGTCAATCCCCAAACCAATCCCACTCTCTTGCTCTTCCCTTAGCCCAATATCAATGCGCAACTAATCTTACTGTTCATACTCTCTCCCCATAGCCCAGTATCAACCACCAAACAACTCCAAATTCCCCAGACTCTCCCCATAGTCCAGTATCAATCCCCCAACTAATCCCATTGTCTCGCTCTCCCCCATAACCCAGTAGCAATCCCCAAACTAATCCCATTACCCCACTCTCTCTCCATTGCCCAGTAACAATCCCCAAACTAATCCCACTGCAACTCTCTTTCCCATAGCCCAGTATCAATCCCAAAAATAATCCCACTGCCCTGCTCTGTCACCATAGCCCAGTATCAACCCCAAACTAATCCCACGTCCCTGCTCTCTCTCCATTGCACAGTATCAATCCTAAACTAATCCCACTGCCCTGCTCTCGCCCAATAGCCCAGTATCAATCCCCAAACTAACCCCACTTTCCCCCTATCTCCCCAGAGCCCAGAATCCATCCCCAAACAAATCCAACTGCCCCAATCTCTCCCCATAGTCCAGTATCAACCCCCAAACTAAACCCACTGTTCCGCTCTCTCCACTTAGCCCAGTATCAATCCCCAAACTAAACCCACTGTCCCGCTCTCTCCCCATAGCCCAGTATCAATCCCCAAACTAATCCCATAGCCCCAATTTCTCACCATAGCCGCGTTTCAATCCCTAAACTAATCCCACTGCACGGCTCTCTCGCCATAGCCCAGTATCAATCCCCAAACTAATCCCACTGTCCCGCTCTCCCCACAGCCCTGTATCAATTCCTAAACTAATCCCACTACCCCACTCTCTCCCCATAGCCCAGTATCAATCCCCAAACTAATCCCACTGCCTCGCTCTCTCCCCATAGCCCAGTATCAATCCCCAAACTAATCCCACTTCCTCGCTCTCCCCCCATACCCAGTATCAATCCCCAAACTAATCCCACTGCCCCGCTGTCTCCCCATAGCCCAGTATCAATCCCCAAACTAATCCCACTGCCCCGCTGTCTCCCCATAGCCCAGTATCAATCCCCAAACTAATCCCACTGCCTCGCTCTCTCCCCATACCCAGTATCAATCCTCAAACTAATCCCACTGCCTCGCTCTCTCCCCATAGCCCAGTATCAATCCCCAAACTAAACCCACTGTCCCGCTCTCTCCCCACAGACCAGTATCAATCCCCAATCTAATCCCACTGTCCCGCTCTCTCCCCACATATCCCAGTGTCAAACCCCAAACTAATCCCACTGTCCCACTCACTCCCCACATATCCCAGTGTCAAACCCCAAACTAATCCCGCTTTCCCGCTCTCCCCCCATAGCCCAGTATCAATCCCCAAACTAATCCCACTGTCCCGCTCTCTCCCCATAGCCCAGTATCAATCCCCAAACTAATCCCACTGTCCCGCTCTCTCCCCATAGCCCAGTATGAATCCCCAAACTAATCCCACTGCCCCACTCTCTCCCCATAGCCCAGTAGCAATCCCCAAACTAATCCCACTGTCCAACTCATTCCCCACAGCCCAGTGTCAAACCCCAAACTAATCCCAATGTCCCGATCTCTCCCCATAGCCCAGTATCAATCTCCAACCTAATCCCACTGTCCAGCCCTCTACCCATAGCCCAGCATTAAACCCCAAACTAATCACACTGTCCCGCTATCTCCCCACAGCCCAGTGTCAAACCCCAAACTAATCCCACTGTCCCACTCTCTCCCCATAGCCCAGTATCAATCCCTAAACTACTCCCACTGCACGGCTCTCTCCCCATAGCCCAGTATCAATCCCCAAACTAATCCCAATTCCCCGCTCTCTCCCCATAGCCCAGTATCAATCACCAAACTAATCCCACTGCCCCGCTCTCTCCCCATAGCACAGTAGCAATCCCCAAACTAATCCCACTGCCCCGCTCCCTCCCCATAGCCCAGTATCAATCCCCAAACTAATCCCACTGCCCCGCTCCCTCCCAATAGCCGAATATCAATCCCAAACTAATCCAGCTGCCCCATTCTCTCCACATAGCCTAGAATCAATCTCCAAACTAATCCCACTGTCCCGCTCTCTCCCCAAAGCCCGGTATCAATCCCCAAACTAATCCCACTGTCCCGCTCTCTCCCCATAGCCCAGTATCAATCCACAAACTAATCCCATTGCCCTGCTCTCTCCCCATAACCCAGTGTCAATCCCCAAACTAATCCCACTGTCCCACTCTCTCCCCATAGCCCAGTATCATTCCCCAAACTAATCCCACTGCCCTGCTCTCGCCCAATAGCCCAGTGTCAATCCCCAAACTAACCCCACTTTCCCCCTACCTCCCCAGAGCCCAGAATCCATCCCCAAACAAATCCAACTGCCCCAATCTCTCCCCATAGTCCAGTATCAATCCCCAAACTAATCCCACGGTCCTGCTCTCTCCCCATAGCCCAGTATCACTTCCCAAACTAATCCTACTACTCCGCTCTCTTCCCTTAGCCCAGTATCAGTCCCCAAACTAAACCCACTGTTCCGCTCTCTCCACTTAGCCCAGTATCAATCCCCAAACTAATCCCATAGCCCCAATTTCTCACCATAGCCGCGTTTCAATCCCTAAACTAATCCCACTGCACGGCTCTCTCGCCATTGCCCAGTATCAATCCCCAAACTAATCCCACTGTCCCGCTCTCCCCACATATCCCAATATGAATCCCCAAACTAATCACACTGGCCCTCTCTCCCCACAGCCCTGTATCAATTCCTAAACTACTCCCACTACCTCGCTCCCTCCCCTTTGACCAGTATCAATCCCCAAACTAATCCCACTGCCCAGCTTTCTCCCCATAGACCAATATCAATCCCCAAACTAATCCCACCGCCCCACTCTCCCGACAGCCCAGTGTCAAACCCCAAACTAATCCCACTGTCCCGCTCCCTCCCCATAGGCCAGTATCAATCCTCAAACTAATCCCACTGTCCCGATCCCTCCCCATAGCCCAGTATCAATCCCTAAACTACTCCCACTGCCCCACTCTCTCCCCATAGCCAGTATCAATCCCTAAACTACTCCCACTGTCCCGCTCTCACCCCATAGCGTAGTATCATGCCCAAACTAATGCCACTGTCCCACTCTCCCCACATAGCCCAGTATCAATCACCAAACTAATCCACCTACCCCACTCTCACCCCATAGCGTAGTATCATGCCCAAACTAATCCCACTGCCCCGCTCTCGCCCCAAAGCCCAGTATCAATTCCCAAACCAATCCCACTGTCCGCTCTCTCCCCATAGCCCTGTATCAATTCCCAAACTAATCCCACTGTCCCGCTCTCTCCCCATAGCCCAGTATCAATCACCAAACTAATCCCACTGCCCCGCTCTCTACTCATAGCCCAGTATCAATCCCGAAAGTAATCCCACTACACCACTCTTTCCCCATAGCCCAGTATCAATCCCAAACTAATCCCAATGTTTTACTCACTCCCCATAGCCCAGCATCAATTCCTAAACTAATCCCACTGCCTCGCTCTCTCCCCTTAGCCCAGTATCAATCCCAAACTAATCTCACTGCCCCGCTCTCTCCCCATAGCCCAGTATCAATCCCCAAACTAATCCCCCAGACCCGCTCTCTCCCCATAGCCCAGTATCAATCCCCAAACTAATCCCACTGCCCCGCTCCCTCCCAATAGCCGAATATCAATCCCAAACTAATCCAGCTGCCCCATTCTCTGCACATAGCCTAGAATCAATCCTCAAACTAATTCCACTGTGCCGCTCTCTCCCCATAGCCCAGTATCAATCCCCAAACTAATCCCACTCTCTTGCTCTTCCCTTAGCCCAGTATCAATCCACAAACTAATCCTACTGTTCATGCTCTCTCCCCGTTGCCCAGTATCAATCCACAAACTAATCCCACTGTCCCGCTCTCTCCCCATGGCCCATTATCAATCCCCAAACTAATCCACCTTCCCCACTCTCTCCCCATAGCCCAGTATCAATCCCAAACTAATCCCACTGCCCCGCTCTCTCCCCATAGCCCAGTATCAATCCCCAAACTAATCCCCCAGACCCGCTCTCTCCCCATAGCCCAGTATCAATCCCCAAACTAATCCCACTGCCCCGCTCCCTCCCAATAGCCGAATATCAATCCCAAACTAATCCAGCTGCCCCATTCTCTGCACATAGCCTAGAATCAATCCTCAAACTAATTCCACTGTCCCGCTCTCTCCCCATAGCCCAGTATCAATCCCCAAACTAATCCCACTCTCTTGCTCTTCCCTTAGACCAGTATCAATCCACAAACTAATCCTACTGTTCATGCTCTCTCCCCGTTGCCCAGTATCAATCCACAAACTAATCCCACTGTCCCGCTCTCTCCCCATGGCCCATTATCAATCCCCAAACTAATCCACCTTCCCCACTCTCTCCCCATAGCCCAGTATCAATCCCCAAACTAATCCCACTGCCCCGCTTTCTCCCCATAGCCCAGTATCAATCCCCAAACTAATCCCACTGTCCTGCTCTCTCCCCACGGCCCATTATCAATCCCCAAACTAATTCCATTGTCCCGCTCTCTCCCCATAGCCCAGTATCAATCCCCAAACTAATCCCACTGCCCCGCTTTCTCCCCATAGCCCAGTATCAATCCCCAAACTAATCCCACTGCCCTGCTCTCTCCCCATAGCCCGGTATCAATCCCCAAACTAATCCCACTGCCCCGCTCTCTCCCCATAGCCCGGTATCAATCCCCAAACCAATCCAGTGCATCGCTCCCTCCCCAAAGGCCAGTATGAATCACCAAACTAATCACATAGCCCCGATTTCTCGCCATAGCCCAGTATCAATCCCCAAACTAATCACTCTGTCCCGCTCTCTCCCCTTAGCCCAGTATCAATCCCCAAAATAATCCCACTGTCCCGCTCTCCCCACAGATCCCAATATGAATCCCCTAAATAATCCCACTGTTGTTACTCTCTCCCCATAGTCCTGTATCAATCCCCAAACTAATCACACTGGCCCTCTCTCCCCATAGTCCTGTATCAATCCCCAAACTAATCCCACTGCCCCGCTCTCTCCCCATGGCCCAGTATCAATCCCGAAACTAATCCCACTGCCTCGCTCTCTCCCCATAGCCCAGTATCAATCCACAAACTAATCCCACTGTCCCGCTCTCTCCCCATAGCCCAGTATCAATCCCCAAACTAATCCCACTGTCCCACTCTCTCCCCATAGCCCAGTATCAATCCCCAAACTAATCCCACTGTCCCGCTCTCTCCCCATAGCCCAGTATCAATCCCCAAACTAATCCCACTGTCCTGCTCTCTCCCAATAGCCCAGTATCAATCCCCAAACTAATCCCACTGTCCTGCTCTCTCCCAATAGCCCAGTATCAATCCCCAAACTAAACCCAATGCCCCGCTCTCTCCACATAGCCCAGTATCAATCCCCAAACTAATCCCACTGTCCCACTCACTCCCCATAGCGCAGTATCAATCCACAAACTAATCCCACTGCCCCGCTCTCTCCCCATAGCCCAGTATCAATCCCCAAACTAATCCCACAGCCCCGCTCTCTCCCCATAGCCCAGTATCAATCCCCAAACTAATCCCACAGTCCTGCTCTCTCCCCATAGCCCAGTATCAATTGGCAAATTTCTCCCACTGCCTCGCTCTCTCCCCATAGCCCAGTATCATTCCCCAAACTAATCCCACTGTCCCGCTCTCTCCCCATAGCCCAGTATCAATCCCCAAACTAATCCCACTGTCCCGCTCTCTCCCCATAGCCCAGTATCAATGCCAAACTAATCCCACTGTCCCACTCTCTCCCCATAGCCCAGTATCAATCCCCAAACTAATCCCACTGTCCCGCTCTCTCCCCATAGCCCAGTATCAATCCCCAAACTAATCCCACTGTCCTGCTCTCTCCCCATAGCCCTGCATCAATCCCCAAACTAATCCCACTATCCCACTCAGTCCCCATAGCCCAGTGTCAAACCCCAAACTAATCCCACTGTCCCGCTCACCCCACATAGCCCAGTATCAATCCCCAAACTAAACCCACTGCCCCGCTCTCACCCCATAGCCCAGTATCAATCCCCAAACTAATCCCACTGTCCTGCTTTCTCCACATAGCCCAGTATCAATCCTCAAACTTCTCCAAATGCCCCACTCACTCGCCATAGCCCAGAATCATACTGCAAAATAATCCCACTGTTCATACTCTCTCCCCAAAGCCCAGTATCAATCCCCAAATTAATCCCATAGTCCCGCTCTCTCCCATAGCCCAGCAACAATCCCCAAACTAAACCCACTGCCCGGCTCTCTCCCCATAGCCCAGTATCGATCCCCAAACTAATCCAACTGCCGCACTCTCTATCCATAGCCCAGTATCAATCCCCAAACTAATCCCACAGTCCCGCTCACTCCCCATAGCCCAGTATCAATCCCCAAACTAATCCCACTGTCCCACACACTCTCCGTAGCCCAGTATCAATCCCCAAACTAATCCCACTGTCCCGCTCTCTCCCCATAGCCCAGTATCAATTCCCAAACTAATCCCACTGTCCCGCTCTCTCCCCATAGCCCAGTATCAATTCCCAAACTAAACCCACTGTCTCACTCTCTTCCCTTAGCCCGGTATCAATCCCAAACTAATCCCACTGCCTCGCTCCCTCCCCGTAGCCCAGTATCAATTCCCAAACTACTCCCACTGCCCCCACGCTCCCCATAGCCCAGTATCAATTCCCAAACTACTCCCAATGCCCCGCTCTCTCCCCATAGCCCAGCATCAATCCCTAAACTAATCCCACTGTCCCTCTCGCTCCACATAGCCCAGTATCAATCACCAAACTAATACCACTGTCCCGCTCTCTCCACATAGCCCTCTATCAATCCCCAAAATAATCACACTGTCCCGCTCTCTCCCCATAGCCCAGTATCGATCCCCAAAATAATCCCACTGTTCCGCTCTCTCCCCATAGCCCAGTATCAATCCCCAAACTAATCCCACTGCCTCGCTCCCTCCCCGTAGCCCAGTATCAATCCTCAAACTAATCCCACTGTCCTGCTCCCTCCCCATAGCCCAGTATCAATCCCCAAACTAATCCCACCTCCCCGTTCTCTCCCCATAGCCCTGTATCAATCCCCAACTAATCCCACTGCCCCATTCTCTCCCCATAACCCTGTATCAATCCCCAAATTAATCCCACTGCCCCACTCTCACCCCATAAACCTGCATCAATCCCCAACTAATCCCACTGTCCCACTCTCTCCACATAGCCCTGTATCAATCCCCAAAATAATCACACTGTCCCGCTCTCTCCCCATAGCCCAGTATCGATCCCCAAAGTAATCCCACTGCCCCGCTCCCTCCCCATAGCACAGTATCAATCCTCAAACTAATCCCACTATCTCCCTCTCTCCCCATAGCCCAGTATCAATCCCCAAACTAAACCCACTGTCCTGCTCACTCCCCATAGCCCAGTATCAATTCCCAAACTGCTCCCACTGCTCTACTCTCTCCTCATCGCACAGTATCAATCCCTCAACTAATCCCACTGCCTGGCTCTCTCGCCATAGCCCAGTATCAATCCCCAAACTAATCCCACTGTCCCGCTCTCTCGCCATAGCCCAGTATCAATCCCCAAAATAATCCCAGTGTCCTGCTCTCCCCCATAGCCCAGTATCAATCCCCAAACTAATCCCAAGCTCTCGCTCTCTCCCCATACTCCAGTATCAATCCCCAAACTAATCCCAATGCCCCGCTGTCGACTCATAGCCCACTATCAATCCCCAAACTAATCCCACTATCTCAGACTCTGCCCGTAGCCCAGCATCACTTCCTAACCTAATCACACTGTCCCGCTCCCTCCCCTTAGCCCAGTATTAATCCCCAAACTAATCCCGCTGTCAGCTCTCTCCCCATAGCCCAGTATCAATCCCCAAAATAATGCCACTGCCCAGCTTTCTCCACATAGCCCAGTAGCAATCCCGAGACTAATCCCATAGCCCCGATCTCTCCCCATAGCGCAGTATCAATTCCTAAACTACTCCCAACGCCCCGCTCTCTCCTCATTGCCCAGCATCAATCCCTAAACTAATCCCACTGTCCCGCTCTCTCCCAATAGCCCAGTATCAATCCCCAAACTAATCCCACTGACCCGCTCTCCCCCATAGCACAGTAGCAATCCCCAAAATAATCCCACTGACCCACATTCTCTCCGTAGCCCAGTATCAATTCTCAAATTTCTCCCACTGCCTCGCTCTCTCCCTATAGCCCAGTATCAATCCCCTAACTATTCACACTTTCCCGCTCTCTCCCCATAGCCCATTATCAATCCCCTAGCAATTCCCACTTTCCTGCTCTCTCCCCATAGCCCAGTATCAATCCCCAAACTAATCCCACTGACCCGCTCTCTCCCCATAACCCAGCATCAATCCCCAAACTAATCCCACTCTCCCGCTCTCTCCACATAGCCCTCTATCAATCCCAAAAATAATCACACTGTCCTGCTCTCTCCCCATAGCCCAGTATCAATCCCCAAACTAATCCCACGGTTCCGCTCTCTCCCCATAGCCCAGTATCAATCCCCAAACTAATCCCACTGTTCCGCTCTCTCCCCATAGCCCAGTATCAATCCCCAAACTAATCCCACTGTCCCGCTCTCCCCCATAGCCCTGTAGCAATCCCCAAAATAATCCCACTGTCCCACACTCACTCTGTAGCCCAGTATCAATTCCCAAATTCCTCCCACTGCCTCGCTCTCTCCCTATAGCCCAGTATCAATCCCCTAACTATTCCCACTTTCCTGCTCTCTCCCCATAGCCCAGGATCAATCCCCTAACTATTCCCACTTTCCCGCTCTCTCCCCATAGCCCAGTATCAATCCCCAAACTAATCCCACTGCCCCGCTCTCTCCCCATAGCCCAGCATCAATCCCCAAACTAAACCCACTGCCCCGCTCTCTCCACATTACCCTGTATCAATCCCCAAAATAATCACACTGTCCTGCTCTCTCACCATAGCCCAGTGTCGATCCCCAAACAAATCCCACTGTTCCGCTCTCTCCCCTTAGCCCAGTATCAATCCCCAAACTAATCCCACTGCCTCGCTCCCTCCCCGTAGCCCAGTATCAATCCCAAACTAATCCCACTGCCCCGCTCCCTCCCCGTAGCCCAGTATCTATCCTCAAACTAATCCCACTATCTCCCTCTCTCCCCATAGCGCGGTATCAATCCCCAAACTAATCCCACTGTTCCGCTCTCTCCCCATAGCCCAGTATCAATCCCCAAACTAATCCCACTGCCTCGCTCCCTCTCCGTAGCCCAGTAGCAATCCCCAAAATTATCCCACTGTCCCATACTCTCTACGTAGCCCAGTATCAATTCCCAAATTTCTCCCACTGCCTCGCTCTCTCCCTATAGCCCAGTATCAATCCCCAAACTATTCGCACTTTCCCCGCTCTCTCCCCATAGCGCAGTATCAATCCACAAACTAATCCCAATGCCCTGCTCTCTCCCCATAGCCCACTATCAATCCCCAAACTAATCCCACTGTCCCGCTCTCTCCCCATAGCCCAGTATCGATCCCCAAAATAATCCCACTGTTCCACTCTCTCCCCATAGCCCAGTATCAATCCCCAAACTAATCCCACCTCCCCGTTCTCTCCCCATAGCCCTGTATCAATCCCCAATTAATCCCACTGTCCCACTCTCTCCCCATAGCCCTGTATCAATCCCCAACTAATCCCACTGCCCCATTCTCTCCCCTTAACCCTGTATCAATCCCCAAACTAATCCCACTGCCCCACTCTCACCCCATAAACCTGTATCAATCCCCAACTAATCCCACTGTACCACTCTCTCCACAAAGCCCTGTATCAATCCCCAAAATAATCACACTGTCCCGCTCTCTCCCCATAGCCCAGTATCGATCCCCAAAGTAATCCCACTGCCCTGCTCCCTCCCCATAGCCCAGTATCAATCCTCAACCTAATCCCACTATCTCCCTCTCTCCCCATAGCCCAGTATCAATCCCCAAACTAATCCCACTGTTCCGCTCTCTCCCCATAGCCCAGTATCAATCCCCAAACTAATCCCACTGTCCTGCTCGCTCGCTCCCCATAGCCCAGTATCAATTCCCAAACTGCTCCCACTGCTCCACTCTCTCCTCATCGCACAGTATCAATCCCTCAACTAATCCCACTGCCTGGCTCTCTCGCCATAGCCCAGTATCAATCCCCAAAATAATCCCAGTGTCCTGCTCTCCCCCATAGCCCAGTATCAATCCCCAAACTAATCCAACTGACCCACTCATTCCCCATAGCCCAGAATCAATCCCCAAACTAATTCCACTGTCCCACTCACCCCCATAGCCCAGTATCAATCCTCAAACTAATTCCACTGTCCTGCTCTCTCCCCATAGCCCAGTATCAATCCCAAACTAATCCCACTGTCCCGCTCTCTCCCCATAGCCCAGTATCAATCCCCAAACTAATCCTACTGTCCTGTTCTCTCCCCATAGCCCAGTATCAATCCTCAAACTAATCCCACTGCCCCGCTCTCAACTCATAGCCCAGTATCAATCCCAAACTAATCCCACTATCTCACTCTCACCTCATAGCGCAGCATCACTCCCTAAACTAATCCCACTGTCCCGCTCCGTCCCCCTAGCCCAGTATCAATCCCAAACTAATCCCAGTGCCCCACTCTCTCCCCCTTGACCAGTTTCAATCCCCAAACTAATCCCACAGTCCCGCACTCTCCCCATTGCCCAGTATCAATCCCCAAACTAATCCCACTGTCCCGCTCTCTCCCCACAATCCAGTATCAATCCCCATTTAACTCAGAATTTAGTTTTAAACACAGCGAGTCGGTGTGATCTGGAAGGCGCTGCTGAAAGGGCGGTGGAAGCAGATTCAATCGGCATTTTCAAAAAGGGGAAATTTCATTAATTCTCGAAGGGGAAACATTGACAGGGAGATGGGGGAACTGGCGATTGAGACGGGCTTGTACCCCGACAGGAGCACTGCTCACCAAGGGCCAGAGCAGCATACGTGGGCTCTACTGACCCTGATGCTGCTCTGCAGAGGGCTGTCCATGTCACTACCGCCTTGGGATCATGCTGTGCATCCGGGCATTGTCCCACGGTGTCTCCGTGTCTCCTCCGTCTTGTCGGGGGGAGCGTGGTCACGAGAGATGTTGTGGTCCGGTCCTATCTTGTACCGTCGATGGTCTCACCAATGAAATCCTTCCGCTTCCTGCCATCACAGTCCCCACATCTGGAATCGAACCACTCAGTGACATTACGGAGGGACAGGAGGAGCACCAACCCAGTCACTCTCACCCAGGGCACCAATATATCGAACCCCGTGCTGTACCTGTCCTGGGAGTGTTTGATGGGGACAGTGTAGAGGGAGATTTACTCTGTATCTAACCCCGTGCTGTACCTGTCCTGGGAGTGTTTGATGGGGACAGTGTAGAGGGAGATTTACTCTGTATCTAACCCCGTGCTGTACCTGTCCTGGGAGTGTTTGATGGGGACAGTGTAGAAGGAGCTTTACTCTGTATCTAACCCCGTGCTGTACCTGTCCTGGGAGTGTTTGATGGGGACAGTGTAGAGGGAGCTTTACTCTGTATCTAACCCCGTGCTGTACCTGTCCTGGGAGTGTTTGATGGGGACATGTAGAGGGTGCTTTACTCTGTATCTAACCCCGTGCTGTCCCTGTCCTGGGAGTGTTTGATGGGGACAGTGTAGAGGGAGATTTACTCTGTATCTAACCCCGTGCTGTACCTGTCCTGGGAGTGTTTGATGGGGACAGTGTAGAGGGAGCTTTACTCTGTATCTAACCCCGTGCTGTACCTGTCCTGGGAGTGTTTGATGGGGACAGTGTAGAGGGAGATTTACTCTGTATCTAACCCCGTGCTGTACCTGTCCTGGGAGTGTTTGATGGGGACAGTGTAGAGGGAGATTTACTTTAATTGAAAAGTGGTGCATAGCAAAAGTCGCATTTTTTCAATGGGAAAGCTCTGACATTGCAACTGACTTAATTCACATGGGCGGAAGCAATCAGTTTAGCCACACTGTTAACACTGCTGGGGAGGGACTGCCAAAATGTGCATACCACCCTAAATCTCACCAACGAACAATGTAAAAAGAGGACAGTTTTTTTTGTCCACCTTGAATGCGCATTTTGATCCCCATGTTGATGTGACATATGAACGCTCTGTATTCAACACTAGAGTTCTTTGTGACGACGGGACCAGTGAACACTACGTGACAGCAGGAATGTCGCTTTTCTTACATGATTTTTCATTCGCTCACGGGGATGTAAGCGTCGCTGGCCGGGCCCAGTATTTATCACCCATCCCTAATTGCCCCCTGAGAAGGTGGGGGTGAGCCGCCTTCCTGAACTGCTGCAGTCCCTGTGGTGTAGGTACACCCACAGCGCTGTTAGGGAGGGAGTTCCAGCATTTTGTCCCTGTGGTGTAGGTACACCCACTGTGCTGTTAGGGAGGGAGTTCCAGGATTTTGTCCGTGCAGTGTAGGTACACCCACGGCGCTGTTAGGGAGGGAGTTCCAGGATTTTGTCCCTGTGGTGTAGGTACACCCACGGCGTTGTTAGGGAAGGAGTTCCAGGATTTAGTCCGTGTGGTGTCGGTACACCCACGGCACTGTTAGGGAGGGAGTTCCAGCATTTTGTCCCTGTGGTGTAGGTACACCCACGGCGCTGTTAGGGAGGGAGTTCCAGGATTTTGTCCGTGCGGTGTAGGTACACCCACGGCGCTGTTAGGGAGGGAGTTCCAGGATTTTGTCCCCGTGATGTAGGTACACCCATGGTGCTGTTAGGGAGGGAGTTCCAGGATTTTGTCCGTATGGTGTAGGTACACCCACACGGCTGTTAGGGAGGGAGTTCCAGGATTTTGTCCATGTGGTGTAGGTACATGCACGGTGCTGTTAGGGAGGGAGTTCCAGGATTTTGTGCATGTGGTGTAGGTACACTCACAGAGCTGTTAGGGAGGGAGTTCCAGGATTTTGTCTCTGTGGTGTAGGTACACCCACGGCGCTGTTAGGGAGGGAGTTCCAGGATTTTGTCCGTGTGGCGTGGGTACACCCACGGCGCGGTTTGGGAGGGAGTTCCAGAATTTTGTACCTGTGGTGTAGGTACACCCAAGGTGCTGTTAGGGAGGGAGTTCCAGGATTTTGTCCGTGTGGCGTAGGTACACCCACGGGGCAGTTAGGGAGGGAGTTCCAGGATTTTGTCCGTGTGGTGTAGGTACACCCACGGCGCTGTTAGGGAGAGAGTTCCAGGATTTTGTCCGTGTGGTGTAGCTACACCCACGGCGCTGTTAGGGAGGGAGTTCCAGAATTTTGTCCGTGTGGTGTAGGTACACCCACGGCGCTGTTAGGGAGGGAGTTCCAGGATTTTGTCCGTGTGGTGTAGGAACACCCACGGCGCTGTTAGGGGGGGAGTTCCAGGATTTTGTCCGTGTGGTGTAGGTACACCCAAGGCGCTGTTAGGGAGGGAGTTCCAGGATTTTGTCCCCGTGTGGTGTAGGAACACCCACGGCGCTGTTAGGGGGGGAGTTCCAGGATTTTGTCAGTGTGGTGTAGGGTACACACACGGCGCTGTTAGGGAGGATGTTCCAGGATTTAGTCCGTGTGGTGTAGGTACACCCTTGCCACTGTTCAGGAGGGAGTTCCTGGACCCCTGCCCCCTGACCTGCCAACTGCAGCCATGGATCAGCTTCCTCCCCCAGCTGTCTGTCTGTGTTGACCCCTGTGGACTCCGTACCTGGTGTCTAAATCCCATCGCTGAGATGTGTCCGTTCCGGCCTCGCACAGAGATTGGTTCAT
>JANJGN010003181.1:0-45000 GCA_026770705.1 Isurus oxyrinchus
GGGGAGAGATTGGGGGGAGGGGAGAGACAGAGAGAGGGGGAGGGGAGAGACTGAGAGAGAGAGGGGGAGGGGAGAGATTGAGAGAGAGGGGGAGGTGAGAGAGAGAGGGGGGGAGGGGAGAGATTGAGAGAAGGGGAGGGGAGAGACAGAGAGAGAGGGGGGAGAGATTGAGGGGGAGGGGGGAGACAGAGAGAGGGGGAGGGGAGAGACTGAGAGAGAGAGAGAGGGGAGAGATTGAGAGAGGGGGAGGGGAGAGACTGAGAGAGAGGGGGAGAGATTGGGGGGAGGGGGAGAGACGGAGAGAGGGGGAGGGGAGAGACTGAGAGAGAGGGGGAGGGGAGAGATTGAGAGAGAGGGGGAGGGGAGAGAGAGAGAGGGGGGAGGGGAGAGATTGAGAGAGGGGGAGGGGAGAGACAGAGAGAGAGGGGCAGAGATTGAGGGGGAGGGGGGAGACAGAGAGAGGGGGAGGGGAGAGACTGAGAGAGGGGGAGGGGAGAGATTGAGAGAGGGGGGGAGGGGAGAGACAGAGAGAGGGGGAGAGATTGGGGGGAGGGGAGAGACAGAGAGAGGGGGAGGGGAGAGACTGAGAGAGAGAGGGGGAGGGGAGAGATTGAGAGAGAGGGGGAGGGGAGAGAGAGAGGGGGAGGGGAGAGATTGAGAGAGGGGGAGGGGAGAGACAGAGAGAGAGGGGGAGAGATTGAGGGGGAGGGGGGAGACAGAGAGAGGGGGAGGGGAGAGACTGAGAGAGGGGGAGGGGAGAGCTTGAGAGAGGGGGGAGGGGAGAGACAGAGAGAGGGGGAGGGGAGAGACTGAGAGAGAGAGGGGGGAGGGGAGAGATTGAGAGAGAGGGGGAGGGGAGAGAGAGAGGGGGAGGGGAGAGATTGAGAGAGGGGGAGGGGAGAGACAGAGAGAGAGGGGGAGAGATTGAGAGGGAGGGGGGATTCAGAGAGAGGGGGAGGGGAGAGACTGAGAGAGGGGGAGGGGAGAGACTGAGAGAGAGAGGGGGAGGGGAGAGACTGAGAGAGAGGGGAGAGATTGAGGGGGAGGGGGGATTCAGAGAGAGGGGGAGGGGAGAGACTGAGAGAGAGAGGGGGAGGGGAGAGATTGAGAGAGAGGGGGAGGGGGAGAGAGAGAGGTGGGGAGGGGAGAGAGAGAGGTGGGGAGGGGAGAGATTGAGAGAGGGGGAGGGGAGAGACTGAGAGAGGGGGAGGGGAGAGACTGAGAGAGAGAGGGGGGAGGGGAGAGACTGAGAGAGCAGGGGAGGGGAGAACGAGGTAGGGACCGGGAGAGATTGAGCGGGAGGAGTAGAGAGACTGGGTGGGGGGGAGCTGAGAGGTTTAGAGCAAGAGGGGAGTGGAGAGGTCGAGAGGGCGTGGGAGGGGAGAAGGGTAAGTAACCTTGACCAAGGTGATGGAAGGTGAAAGGTCGAGCCTCGCTGACCCTCAACCTACTTGCCCTCTGGTCACTTGGATCTTTCTGTTTGACCACTGACTCTCTTACCCTCCCCACCCTTACCCTCTCCTCCTCCACAGGTCCCAAGGATGCCCCGTCTCTCTGTCAGTGTCACAGTGAGCTGGAGATGTTGAAGGCCTTTGACCTGCACTGGGAATACGGCCCATGTTGTGGTGAGTGATGGTCCCCTGACCAATCCCCTCCTCCCCCCAGCTTCCAGCTTTACTGTCTCAGTACCACCTCCCAGGCGTGAGCCCGGCCTTCACTCAGCACTAGGCCCCGATGGCCTGTCCTACTCTGTGTGGGCCTCAGTACCACAGGCCAGGTGTGAAACCGGCCTACACTCAGCACTAGGCCCTGATGGCCTGTTCTGCTCTGTGTGGGCCTCAGTACCACAGGCCAGGCGTGAAACCAGCCTACACTCAGCACTAGGCCCCGATGGCCTGTCCTGCTCTGGGTGAGCCTCAGTACCACAGGCCAGGCGTGTCACCAGCCTACTCTCAGCACTAGGCCCCGATGGCCTGTCCTACTCTCTGTGGGCCTCAGTACCACAGGCCAGGCGTGAAACTGGCCTACACTCAGCACTAGGCCCCGATGGCCTGTCCTGCTCTGTGTGGGCCTCAGTACCACAGGCCAGGCGTGAAACAGGCCTACACTCAGCACTAGCCCCCGATGGCCTGTCTTGCTCTGTGTGGGCCTCAGTACCACAGGCCAGGCCTGAAACAGGCCTACACTCAGCACTAGGTCCTGATGGCCTGTCCTGCTCTGTGTGGGCCTCAGTACCACAGGTCAGACCTGAAACAGGCCTACACTCAGCACTAGGCCCTGATGGCCTGTCCTGCTCTGTGTGGGCCTCAGTACCACAGGCCAGACCTGAAACAGGCCTACACTCAGCACTAGACCCTGATGGCCTGTCCTGCTCTGTGTGGGCCTCAGTACCACAGGCCAGGCGTGAAACAGGCCTACACTCAGCACTAGCCCCCGATGGCCTGTCTTGCTCTGTGTGGGCCTCAGTACCACAGGCCAGGCCTGAAACAGGCCTACACTCAGCACTAGGTCCTGATGGCCTGTCCTGCTCTGTGTGGGCCTCAGTACCACAGGTCAGACCTGAAACAGGCCTACACTCAGCACTAGGCCCCGATGGCCTGTCCTGCTCTGTGTGGGCCTCAGTACCACAGGCCAGGCGTAAAACCGGCCTACACTCAGCACTAGGCCCTGATGGCCTGTCCTGCTCTGTGTGGGCCTCAGTACCACAGGCCAGGCCTGAAACAGGCCTACACTCAGCACTAGGCCCTGATGGCCTGTCCTGCTCTGTGTGGGCCTCAGTACCACATGCCAGGCCTGAAACAGGCCTACACTCAGCACTAGGCCCCGATGGCCTGTCCTACTCTCTGTGGGCCTCAGTACCACAGGCCAGGCCTGAAACAGGCCTACACTCAGCACTAGGTCCTGATGGCCTGTCCTACTCTCTGTGGGCCTCAGTACCACAGGCCAGGCGTGAAACCGGCCTACACTCAGCACTAGGCCCCGATGGCCTGTCCGGTTCTGTGTGGGCCTCAGTACCACAGGCCAGGAGTGCAGATCAGGGGAACTCCAGCACTGGGCCTGGATTGGAGCCTGGATCTTAGCGCCCTTGGCAAGGTTGCCCTCGGTGTGCTTTCTCTCTCTCCCTCTGGACTCAATCTCAACTTGGTCCCTTTACGAACTTTTCAGTTTTTTTAAAAATTTGCTCTTGGGATCTGGGCGTCGCTGGGTAGACCCAACATTTATTGCCCATCCCTAATTGCCCCTTGAGAAAGTGGTGGTGAGCTGCCTTCTTGAGCCGCTGCAGTCCCATGTGGTGTAGGTACACCCACAGTGCTGTTAGGGAGGGAGTTCCAGGATTTTGTCCCCATGTGGTGTAGGTACACCCACAGTGCTGTTAGGGAGGGAGTTCCAGGATTTTGTCCCCGTGTGGTGTAGGTACACCCACGGCGCTGTTAGGGAGGGAGTTCCAGGATTTTGTCCGTGTGGTGTAGGTACACCCACAGCGCTGTTAGGGAGGGTGTTCCAGGATTTTGTCCCGTGTGGTGTAGGTACACCCACAGCGCTGTTAGGGAGGGAGTTCCAGGATTTTGTCCGTGTGGTGTAGGTACACCCACAGCGCTGTTAGGGAGGGAGTTCCAGGATTTTGTCCCGTGTGGTGTAGGTACACCCACAGCGCTGTTAGGGAGGGAGTTCCAGGATTTTGTCCGTGTGGTGTAGGTACACCCACGGCGCTGTTAGGGAGGGAGTTCCAGGATTTTGTCCGTGTGGTGTTGGTACACCCACAGCGCTGTTAGGGAGGGAGTTCCAGGATTTTGTCCGTGTGGTGTAGGTACACCCACAGTGCTGTTAGGGAGGGAGTTCCAGGATTTTGTCCGTGTGGTGTAGGTACACCCACAGTGCTGTTAGGGAGGGAGTTCCAGGATTTTGTCTGTGTGGTGTAGGTACACCCACAGCGCTGTTAGGGAGGGAGTTCCAGGATTTTGTCCGTGTGGTGTAGGTACACCCACAGTGCTGTTAGGGTGGGAGTTCCAGGATTTTGTCCGTGTGGTGTAGGTACACCCACAGTGCTGTTAGGGAGGGAGTTCCAGGATTTTGTCCCCGTGTGGTGTAGGTACACCCACAACACTGTTAGGGAGGGAGTTCCAGGATTTTGTCCGTGTGGTGTAGGTACACCCACAGCGCTGTTAGGGAGGGAGTTCCAGGATTTTGTCCGTGTGGTGTAGGTACACCCACAGCGCTGTTAGGGAGGGAGTTCCAGGATTGTGACCCAGCAACAGTGAAGGAACGGCCGATATATTTCCAAGTCAGGATGGTGAGGGGCTCGGAGGGGAACTTCCAGGTGGTGGGTGTTCCCCATGTGTCTGCTGCCCTTGTCCTTCTAGATGGTAGAGGTGGTGGGTTTGGAAGGTGCTGTCGAAGGAGCCTTGGTGAGTTGCTGCAGTGCATCTTGTAGATGGTACACACGCTGCTGCTACTGTGCGTCGGTGGTGGAGGGAGTGAATGTTTGTGGATGGGGGGGCCGATCAAGCGGGGCTGCTTTGTCCTGGATGGTGTCGAGCTTCTTGAGTGTCGTGGGAGCTGCAACTCATCCAGGCAAGTGGGGAGTATCCATCACACTCCTGACTTGTGCCTTGTAGATGGTGGACAGGCTTTGGGGAGTCAGGAGGTGAGTGACTCTCCGCAGGATTCCCAGCCTCTGACCTGCTCTTGTAGCCACAGTATTTATATGGCTGGTCCCAGTTCAGTTTCTGGTCAATGGTATCCCCCAGGATGTTGATAGTGGGGGATTCAGTGATGGTAATGCCATCGAACATCAAGGGGCAATGGCTGGATTCTCTCTTGTTGGAGATGGTCATTGCCTGGCACTTGTGTGGCGTGAATATTATTTGTCAGCCAAAGGCTGGATATTGTCCAGGTCTTGCTGCATTTGGACATGGGCTGCTTCAGTATCGGAGGAGTTGTGAATGGTGCTGAACATTGTGCAACCATCAGCGAACATCCCCACTCCTGACCTTACGTTGTAAGGGCAGTCAATGAGTATAAAATGACAAGAGTTGATGAAGACTAATTTTTAAATATGTTGCTAAGGGAAAGGCTGAAATCCTGGTTGAAGGAATGTTTGTAACCAACAAAGAACTGACACTCTTTATATCAATAAATTTTAAGACAACTTGATGGAACTTCAAAATGCAGAGCCAGCCACAGAATTGCAGAATGATTACAAAACAGAAGGAGGCCATTCATCCCCTCGTGTCTCTCCTGGCCCTGTGTGAGATCAACTCACCGAATCCCACTCACCCCCGGCTTCTCCCCATAGCACTGCACATACTTCCCTTTCAGATCATGATCCAAGTCCCTTCCCAAAAGAATCGATTGACCCTGTCTCCCCCACACTCTCAGACACTGCGTTCCGGATCCTAACCACTCGATTGACCCTGTCTCCACCACAATCTCAGACAGTTCATTCCAGATCCTAACCACTCGATTGACCCTGTCTCCACCACACTTACAGACAGTTGGTTCCACATCCTAACCACTCGATTAACACTGTCTCCACCACAATCTCAGACAGTGCATTCCAGATCCTAACCACTCGATTGACCTTGTCTCCACCACACTCTCAGACAGTGCATTCCAGCTCCTAACCACTCGATTGACCTTTTCTCCACTGACACTCTCAGACAGCGCCTTCCACATCCTAACTACTCGATTCACCCTGTCTCCACCAGTCTCTCAGAGACTGTGTCCCAGATCCTAACCACTCGTTTGACCCTGTCTCCACCGAAATCTCAGACGGTGTGTTTCAGAACCTAGGAATTGATTGTCCCTGTCTCCACCACAATCTCAGGCAGTGCCTTCCAGATCCAAACCACTCGTTTGACACCGTCTCCAATCACAGTCTCAGGCAGTGCATTCCAGATCCTTAGTACTCGATTGACCCTGTCTCCCCCACACTCTCAGACAGTGCGTTCCACATCCTAACCACTCAATTGACACTGCCTCCACTCACCACTCAGTCAGTGCGTTCCAGATCCTAACCACACGATTGACCCTGTCTCCACCGCACTCTCAGAAAGAGCATCCCAGATCCTAAACACTCAATTGACCCTGTCTCCACCACACTCTCAGACAGTGCATTCCAGATCCTAAACACGCGATTGACCCTGTCTCCACCACACTCAGACAGTGCGTTCCAGATCCTAACCACTCGATTGACCCTGTCTCCAGCACAGGCACAGACAGCGCGTTCCAGATCCTAAACACTCGATCGACCGTCTCCACCTTAATATCAGACAGTGCGTTCCAGATCCTAATCACTCGATTGACACTGTCTCCACTCACACTCACAGACAGTGTGTTTCAGATACTAACAAATCGATTGGCCCTATCTCCACCACACTCTCAGGCTGTGACTACCAGAGCCTTACGACACGATTGACCCTGTCTCCCCCACGCTCTCAGACAGTGCGTTCCAGATCTGAACCGCTCGACTGACCCTGTCTCCCCCACACTCTCAGACAGTGCATTCCAGATCTGAACTGCTCGATTGACCCTGTCTCCACCACACCCATAGGCAGTGCGTTCCAGATCCTTACTACTCGAGTGACCCTGTCTCCCCCACACTCTCAGACAGTTCATTCCAGATCCTAACGACTCGATTGACCCTGTCTCCCCCACACTCTCAGGCCGTGCGTTCCAGATCCTAACCACTCGATTGACCCTGTCTCCCCCACACTCTCAGGCCGTGCGTTCCAGATCCTAACAACTCGATTGACCCTGTCTCCACTCACTCTCTCAGATAGTGTGTTTCAGATCCTAACAAATCGATAGGCCCAATCTCCACCACACTCTCAGGCAGTGCCTACCAGATCCTTACAACACACTTAACCCTGTCTCCACCACAATTTCAGACAGTGCGTTTCAGATCCTTATTACTCGATTGACCCTGTCTCCACCACACTCTCAGACAGTGCATTCCAGATCCTAACCACTCGATTGACCCTGTCTCCCCCACACTCTCAGACAGTGCGTTTCAGATCCTTATTACTCAATTGACCCTGTCTCCCCCACACTCTCAGACAGTGCATTCCAGATCCTAACCACTCAATTGACCCTGTCACCACCACACTCTCAGACAGTGTGTTCCAGATCCTAACCACTTGTTTGACCGTGTCTCCACCACAATCTCAGACAGTGCTTTCCAGATCCTAACCACTCAATTAACCCTTTCTCCACTGACACTCTCAGACAGTGCGTTCCACATCCTAACTACTCGATTGACCCTGTCTCCCCCACACTCTCAGAAAGTGTGTTCCAGATCCTAACCACTCCATTGACACTGTCTCCACTCACACACTCAGTCAGTGCATTCAAAATCCTAACCACTCAATTGACCCTGTCTCCCCCACACTCTCAGACAGTGCATTCCAGATCCTAACCACTCAATTGACCCTGTCTCCCCCACACTCACAGACAATGAGTTCCAGATCCTAACCACTCAATTGACCATGTCTCCACCACTCTCTCAGACAGTGTATTCCAGATCCTAACCACTCAATTGAGCCTGTCTCCCCCACACTCTCAGACAGTGCATTCCAGATCCTAACCACTCGATTGACCTTTTCTCCACTGACACTCTCAGACAGCGCCTTCCACATCCTAACTACTCGTTTCACCCTGTCTCCACCAGTCTCTCAGGGACTGTGTCCCAGATCCTAACCAATCGATTGGCCCTATGTCCACCACACTCTCAGACAGTGCGTTCCAGATCCTTACTAATCGATTGACCCTGTCTCTACCACACTCTAAGACAGTGCGTTCCAGATCGTAACCACTCGACTGACCCTGTCTCCACCAAACTCTCAGACAGTGTGTTTCATATCCTAACAAATTGATTGGCCCTATCTCCACCACAATCTCAGACTGTGACTACCAGAGCCTTACTACACGATTGACCTTGTCTCCACCACACTCTCAGACAGTGCGTTCCAGATCTGAACCGCTCGATTGACCCTGTCTCCACCAAACTCATAGGCAGTGCGTTCCAGATCCTTACTACTCGAGTGACCCTGTCTCCACCACACTCTCCAACAGAGCGTTCCAGATCCTAACCACTCGATTGACCCTGTCTCCACCTCACTCTCAGACAATTCATTCCAGATCCTAACGACTCGATTGACTCTGTCTCCACTGACACCCTCAGGCGATACGTTCCAGATCCTAACTACTCGATCAACACTGTCTCCGTCACACTCTCAGACAGTGCATTCCAGATCCTAACCACTCAATTGACCATTTCTCCACCACAATCTCAGACAGTGCGTTCCAGATCCTCACCACTCGATTGACCCTGTCTCCAACACACGCTCAGACAGCGCATTCCAGATCCTAACCACTCGATTGACCCTGTCTCCATCACACTCTCAGACAGTGCGTTCCAGATCCTAACCACTTGATTGACCCTGTCTCCCCAACACTCTCAGACAGTGCGTTCCAGATCCTAACCACTCGATTGACCCTGTCTCCATCACACTCTCAGACAGTGCGTTCCAGATCCTAACCACTCGATTGATCCTGTCTCCACCACACTCTCAGATAGTGTGTTTCAGATCCTAACATATCGATTGGCCCAATCTCCCCCACACTCTCAGACAGTGCATTCCAGATCCTAACCACTCGATTGACCCTGTCTCCACCACACTTTCAGACAGTGCGTTTCAGATCCTTACTACTCGAGTGACCCTGTCTCCACCACACTTTCAGACAATGAGTTCCAAATGCTAACCACGCGATTGATCCTGTCTCCACCACACTCTCAGACAGTGCATTCCAGATCCTAATCACTCGATTGACCCTGTCTCCAACGAAATCTCAGACAGTGTTTTCAGAACCTAGGAATTGATTGTCCCTGTCTCCACCACAATCTCAGGCAGTGCCTTCCAGATCCAAATCACTCGTTTGACACCGTCTCCAATCACAGTCTCAGGCAGTGCATTCCAGATCCTTAGTACTCGATTGACCCTGTCACCACCACACTCTCAGACAGTGTGTTCCAGATCCTAACCACTCAATTGACCCTGTCTCCCCCACAGTCTCATACAGTGTGTTCCAGATCCTAACCACTCAATTGACCCTGTCTCCACCACACTCTCAGACAGTGCGTTCCACATCCTAACCACTCGATTGACCCTGTCTCCAGCACACTCTCAGAAAGAGCATCCCAGATCCTAACCACTCCATTGACCCTGTCTTCACCACACTCTCAGACAGTGCATTCCAGATCCTAACCACTCGATTGACCCTGTCTCCACCACACTCTCAGAAAGAGCATCCCAGATCCTAAACACTCGATTGACCGTGTCTCCACCACACTCTCAGACAGTGCGTTCCAGATCCTAAACACTCAATCGACCGTCTCCACCTTAATATCAGACAGTGCATTCCAGATCCTAATCACTCGATTGACACTGTCTCCACTCACAGTCACAGACAGTGTGTTTCAGATACTAACAAATCGATTTGCCCTATCTCCACCACACTCTCAGGCTGTGACTACCAGAGCCTTACTACACGATTGACCCTGTCTCCCCCATACTCTCAGACAGTGCATTCCAGATCTGAACCGCTCGATTGACCCTGTCTCCACCACGCTCTCAGGCCGTGCGTTCCAGATCCTAACCACTCGATTGACCCTGTCTCCACTCACACTCTCAGATAGTGTGTTTCAGATCCTAACAAATCGATTGGCCCAATCTCCACCACACTCTCAGGCAGTGCCTACCAGATCCTTACAACACACTTAACCCTGTCTCCACCACACTCTCAGGCAGTGCGTTTCAGATCCTTATTACTCGAGTGACCCTGTCTCCACCACTCTCTCAGAAAGTGCATTCCAGATCCTAACCACTCAATTGACACTGTCTCCCCCACAATCTCAGAGAGTGCGTTCCAGATCCTAATCACTTGTTTGACCATGTCTCCACCACAATCTCAGACAGTGCGTTCCAGATCCTAACCACTCAATTAACCCTTTCTCCACTGACACTCTCAGACAGTGCGTTCCACATCCTAACTACTCGATTGGCCATGTCTCACCCACACACTCCAGAACCGAGTGTTCCAGATCCTAACCACTCGATTGACCCTGTCTCCCCCACACTCTCAGAAAGTGTGTTCCAGATCCTAACCACTCCATTGACACTGTCTCCACTCACACACTCAGTCAGTGCATTCAAAATCCTAACCACTCAATTGACCCTGTCTCCACCACACTCTCAGACAGTGCATTCCAGATTCTAACCACTCAATTGACCCTGTCTCCCCCACACTCTCAGACAGTGCATTCCAGATCCTAACCACTCAATTGACCCTGTCTCCCTCACACTCACAGACAATGAGTTCCAGATCCTAACCAGTCAATTGACCATGTCTCCGCCACTCTCTCAGACAGTGCATTCCAGATCCTAATCACTCAATTGACCCTGTCTCCCCTACACTCTCAGACAGTGCATTCCAGATCCTAACCACTCAATTGACCCTGTCACCACCACACTCTCAGACAGTGCGTTCCAGATCCTAACCACTCAATTAACCCTTTCTCCACTGACACTCTCAGAAAGTGCGTTCCACATCCTAACTACTCGATTGGCCATTTCTCACCCACACACTCTAGAACCGAGTGTTCCAGATCCTAACCACTCGATTTACCCTGTCTCCCCCACACTCTCAGAAAGTGTGTTCCACATCCTAACCACTCCATTGACACTGTCTCCACTCACACACTCAGTCAGTGCATTCAAAATCCTAACCACTCAATTGACCCTGTCTCCACCACACTCTCAGACAGAGCATCCCAGATCCTTACCACTCGATTGCCCGTGTCTCCACCACACTCTCAGACAGTGCATTCCAGATCCTAACCACTCGATTGACCCTGTCTCCAGCACACGCACAGACAGAGCGTTCCAGATCCTAACCACTCGATCGACCCTGTCTACACCTTAATATCAGACAGTGCGTTCCAAATCCTAATCACTCGATTGACACTGTCTCCACTCACACTCACAGACAGTGTGTTCCAGATCCTCACCACTCAATTGACCCTGTCTCCAACACAAGCTCAGACAGCGCATTCCAGATCCTAACCACTCGATTGACCCTGTCTCCATCACACTCTCAGACAGTGTGTTTCAGATGCTAACATATCGATTGGCCCAATCTCCACCACACTCTCAGGCAGTGCCTACCAGATCCTTACAACACATTTGACCCTGTCTCCACCACACTTTCAGACAATGAGATCCAAATGCTAACCACGCGATTGATCCTGTCTCCACCACACTCTCAGACAGTGCATTCCTGATCCTTTGTACTCGATTGACCCTGTCACCACCACACTCTCAGACAGTGTGTTCCAGATCCTAACCACTCGATTGACCCTTTCTCCACTGACACTCTCAGACAGTGCGTTCCACATCCTAACTACTCGATTGGCCATTTCTCACCCACACACTCTAGAACCGAGTATTCCAGATCCTAACCACTCGATTGACCCTGTCTCCCCCACAATCTCAGACAGTGCATTCCAGATCCTAACCACTCGATTGACCCTGTCTCCCCCACACTCTCAGAAAGTGTGTTCCACATCCTAACCACTCCATTGACACTGTCTCCACTCACACAATCAGAAAGTGCGTTCCAGATCCTAACCACTCGATCGACCCTGTCTCCACTCACACTCTCAGACAGTGCGTTCCAGATCCTAACCACTCGATTGACACTGTCTCCACTCACACTCACAGACAGTGTGTTCCAGATCCTAACCACTCAATTGACCCAGTCTCCACCATAATCTAAGACAGTGTGTTCCAGATCCTAACCACTCATTTGATCTTTCTCCACTGACACAGTCAGACAGTGCTTTTCACATCCTAACTACTCGATTGACCCTGTCTCCCCACCACACTCTAGAACAGTGTGTTCCAGATCCTAACCACTCGATTGACCGTGTCTCCACCACACTCTCAGACAGTGCATTCCAGATCCTAAACACTCGATTGACCGTGTCTCCACCACATTCTCAGACAGTGCGTTCCAGATCCTAAACACTCGATTGACCGTGTCTCCACCACACTCGCAGACAGTGCATTCCAGATCCTAACCACTCGATTGACCCTGTCTCCAGCAGACGCACAGACAGCGCGTTCCAGATCCTAACCACTCAATTGACCCTGTCTCCACCTTAATATCAGACAGTGCGTTCCAGATCCTAATCACTCGATTGACACTGTCTCCACTCACACTCACAGACAGTGTGTTTCAGATACTAACAAATCGATTGGCCCTATCTCCACCACACTCTCAGGCGGTGACTACCAGAGCCTTACTACACGATTGACCCTGTCTCCCCCACACTCTCAGACAGTGCGTTCCAGATCTGAACCGCTCGATTGACCCTGTCTCCCCCACACTCATAGGCAGTGCGTTCCAGATCCTTACTACTTGAGTGACCCTGTCTCCACCACACTCTCAGACAGAGTGTTCCAGATCCTAACCACTCGATAGATCCTGTCTCCACCACACTCACAGACAATTCATTCCAGATCCTAACGACTCGATTGACTCTGTCTCCACTGACACTCTAAGGCAATGCGTTCCAGATCCTAACTACTCGATTAACACTGTCTCCGTCACACTCTCAGACAGGGCCTTCCAGATCCTAACCACTCAATTGACCATGTCTCCCCCACACTCTCAGACAGTGCATTCCAGATCCTAACCACTCAATTGTCCCTGTCTCCCCCACACTCTCAGACAATGCATTCCTGATCCTTTGTACTCGATTGACCCTGTCACCACCACAATCTCAGAGAGTGCGTTCCAGATCCTAACCACTCGATTGACCCTGACTCCACCACACTCTCAGACAGTGTGTTCCAGATCCTAACCACTCGATTGACCCTTTCTCCACTGACACACTCAGACAGTGCGTTCCACATCCTAACTACTCGATTGGCCATTTCCCACCCACAGACTCTAGAACCGAGTATTCCAGATCCTAACCACTCGATTGACCCTGTCTCCCCCACAATCTCAGAGAGTGCATTCCAGATCCTAACCACTCGATTGACCATGTCTCCCCCACACTCTCAGAAAGTGTGTTCCACATCCTAACCACTCGATTGACACTGTCTCCACTCAGACACTCAGTCAGTGCATACAAAATCCTAACCACACGATTGACTCTGTCTCCACCACACTCTCAGACAGAGCATCCCAGATCCTAACCACTCGATTGACACTGTCTCCACTCACACACTCAGTCAGTGCATTCAAAATCCTAACCACACGATTGACCCTGTCTCCACCACACTCTCAGACAGTGCATTCCAGATCCTAACCACTCGATTGACCCTGTCTCCAGCACACGCACAGACAGCGCATTCCAGATCCTAAACACTCGATCGAGCCTGTCTCCACCTTAATATCAGACACTGCGTTCCAAATCCTAATCACTCGATTGACACTGTCTCCACTCACACTCACAGACAGTGTGTTCCAGATCCTAACCACTCAATTGACCCTGTCTCCACCATAATCTAAGACAGTGCGTTCCAGATCCTAACCACTCGTTGAACCGTGTCTCCACCACAATCTCAGACAGTGCGTTCCAGATCCTAACCACTCGATTGACCCTTTCTCCACTGACACACTCAGACAGTGCTTTCCACATCCTAAATACTCGATTGGCCCTTTCTCACCCACACACTCTAGAACAGTGTGTTCCAGATCCTAACCACTCGATTGAACCTGTCTCCCCCACAGTCTCAGACAGTGTGTTCCACATCCTAACCACTTGATTGACACTGTCTCCACTCACACACTCAGTCAGTGCATTCAAAATCCTAACCACACGATTGACTCTGTTTCCACCACACTCTCAGACAGAGCATCCCAGATCCTAAACACTCGATTGACCGTGTCTCCACCACACTCTCAGACAGTGCGTTCCAGATCCTAACCACTCGATTGACCCTGTCTCCAGCACACGCACAGACAGCGTGTTCCAGATCCTAACCACTCGATCGACCCTGTCTCCACCTTAATATCAGACAGTGCGTTCCAGATCCTAACCACTCGATTGACCCAGTCTCCACCATAATCTCAGACAGTGCGTTCCAGATCCTAACCACTCGATTGACCCTGTCTCCATCACAATCTCAAACAGTGCGTTCCAGATCCGAACCACTCGATTGACCCTGTCTCCACCACACTCTCAGATAGTGTGTTTCAGATCCTAACAAACTGAATGGCCCAATCTCCACCACACTCTCAGGCAGTGCCTAAAAGATCCTTACAACACACTTAACCCTGTCTCCACCACAATTTCAGACAGTGCGTTTCAGATCCTTATTACTCGAATGACACTGTCTCCACCACACTCACAGACAATGAGTTCCAAATGCTAACCACTCGATTGACCCTGTCTCCCCCACACAATCAGAAAGTGTGTTCCACATCCTAACCACTCGACTGACACTGTCTCCCCCACAATCTCAGACAGTGCATTCCAGATCCTAACCACTCGATTGACCCTGTCTCCCCCACACACTCAGAAAGTGCGTTCCACATCCTAACCACTCGACTGACACTGTCTCCACTCACACACTCAGTCAGTGCATTCCAGATCCTAACCACTCGATTGACCCTGTCTCCAGCACACGCACAGACAGCGCGTTCCAGATCCTAAACACTCGATCGACCCTGTCTCCACCTTAATATCAGACAGTGCATTCCAGATCCTAATCACTCGATTGACACTGTCTCCACTCACACTCACAGACACTGTGTTTCAGATACTAACAAATCGATTGGCCCTATCTCCACCACACTCTCAGGCTGTGACTACCAGAGCCTAACTACATAATTGACCCTGTCTCCCCCACACTCTCAGACAGTGCGTTCCAGATCTGAACCGCTCGATTGACCCTGTCTCCACCACACTCATACGCAGTGCGTTCCAGATCCTTACTACTTGAGTGACCCTGTCTCCACCACACTCTCAGACAGAGTGTTCCAGATCCTAACCACTCGATAGATCCTGTCTCCACCACACTCTCAGACAATTCATTCCAGATCCTAATGACTCGATTGACTCTGTCTCCACTGACAATCTAAGGCAATGCGTTCCAGATCCTAACTACTCGATTAACACTGTCTCCGTCACACTCTCAGACAGTGCATTCCAGATCCTAACCACTCAATTGACCTTGTCTCCACCACACTCTCAGACAGTGCGTTCCAGATCCTAACCACTCGTTTGACCCTGTCTCCACCACAATCTCAGAGAGTGCGTTCCAGATCCTAACCACTCGATTGACCCTTTCTCCACTGACACACTCAGACAGTGCGTTCCACATCCTAACTACTCGATTGGCCATTTCTCACCCACACACTCAGAAAGTGTGTTCCACATCCTAACCACTCGATTGACACTGTCTCCACTCACACACTCAGTCAGTGCATACAAAATCCTAACCACACGATTGACTCTGTCTCCACCACACTCTCAGACAGAGCATCCCAGACCCTAACCACTCGATTGACACTGTCTCCACTCACACACTCAGTCAGTGCATTCAAAATCCTAACCACACGATTGACCCTGTCTCCACCACACTCTCAGACAGAGCATCCCAGATCCTAACCACTCGATTGCCCATGTCTCCACCACACTCTCAGACAGTGCATTCCAGATCCTAACCACTCGATTGACCCTGTCTCCAGCACACGCACAGACAGCGCGTTCCAGATCCTAAACACTCGATCGAGCCTGTCTCCACCTTAATATCAGACACTGCGTTCCAAATCCTAATCACTCGATTGACACTGTCTCCACTCACACTCACAGACAGTGTGTTCCAGATCCTAACCACTCAATTGACCCAGTCTCCACCATAATCTAAGACAGTGCGTTCCAGATCCTAACCACTCGTTGAACCGTGTCTCCACCACAATCTCAGACAGTGCGTTCCAGATCCTAACCACTCGATTGACCCTTTCTCCACTGACACACTCAGACAGTGCTTTCCACATCCTAAATACTCGATTGGCCCTTTCTCACCCACACACTCTAGAACAGTGTGTTCCAGATCCTAACCACTCGATTGAACCTGTCTCCCCCACAGTCTCAGACAGTGTGTTCCACATCCTAACCACTTGATTGACACTGTCTCCACTCACACACTCAGTCAGTGCATTCAAAATCCTAACCACACGATTGACTCTGTTTCCACCACACTCTCAGACAGAGCATCCCAGATCCTAAACACTCGATTGACCGTGTCTCCACCACACTCTCAGACAGTGCATTCCAGATCCTAACCACTCGATTGACCCTGTCTCCAGCACACGCACAGACAGCGCGTTCCAGATCCTAACCACTCGATCGACCCTGTCTCCACCTTAATATCAGACAGTGCGTTCCAGATCCTAACCACTCGATTGACCCAGTCTCCACCATAATCTCAGACAGTGCGTTCCAGATCCTAACCACTCGATTGACCCTGTCTCCATCACAATCTCAAACAGTGCGTTCCAGATCCGAACCACTCGATTGACCCTGTCTCCACCACACTCTCAGATAGTGTGTTTCAGATCCTAACAAACTGAATGGCCCAATCTCCACCACACTCTCAGGCAGTGCCTAAAAGATCCTTACAACACACTTAACCCTGTCTCCACCACAATTTCAGACAGTGCGTTTCAGATCCTTATTACTCGAATGACACTGTCTCCACCACACTCACAGACAATGAGTTCCAAATGCTAACCACTCGATTGACCCTGTCTCCCCCACACACTCAGAAAGAGTGTTCCACATCCTAACCACTCGACTGACACTGTCTCCCCCACAATCTCAGACAGTGCATTCCAGATCCTAACCACTCGATTGACCCTGTCTCCCCCACACACTCAGAAAGTGCGTTCCACATCCTAACCACTCGACTGACACTGTCTCCACTCACACACTCAGTCAGTGCATTCCAGATCCTAACCACTCGATTGACCCTGTCTCCAGCAGACGCACAGACAGCGCGTTCCAGATCCTAAACACTCGATCGACCCTGTCTCCACCTTAATATCAGACAGTGCATTCCAGATCCTAATCACTCGATTGACACTGTCTCCACTCACACTCACAGACACTGTGTTTCAGATACTAACAAATCGATTGGCCCTATCTCCACCACACTCTCAGGCTGTGACTACCAGAGCCTAACTACACAATTGACCCTGTCTCCCCCACACTCTCAGACAGTGCGTTCCAGATCTGAACCGCTCGATTGACCCTGTCTCCACCACACTCATACGCAGTGCGTTCCAGATCCTTACTACTTGAGTGACCCTGTCTCCACCACACTCTCAGACAGAGTGTTCCAGATCCTAACCACTCGATAGATCCTGTCTCCACCACACTCTCAGACAATTCATTCCAGATCCTAATGACTCGATTGACTCTGTCTCCACTGACAATCTAAGGCAATGCGTTCCAGATCCTAACTACTCGATTAACACTGTCTCCGTCACACTCTCAGACAGTGCATTCCAGATCCTAACCACTCAATTGACCTTGTCTCCACCACACTCTCAGACAGTGCGTTCCAGATCCTAACCACTCGTTTGACCCTGTCTCCACCACAATCTCAGAGAGTGCGTTCCAGATCCTAACCACTCGATTGACCCTTTCTCCACTGACACACTCAGACAGTGCGTTCCACATCCTAACTACTCGATTGGCCATTTCTCACCCACACACTCTAGAACCGAGTGTTCCAGATCCTAACCATTTGATTGAACCTGTCTCCCCCACCATCTCAGACAGTGCATTCCAGATCCTAACCACTCGATTGACCCTGTCTCCCGCACACTCTCAGAAAGTGTGTTCCACATCCTAACCACTCGATTGACACTGTCTCCACTCACACACTCAGTCAGTGCATTCAAAATCCTAACCACACGATTGACCCTGTCTCCACCGCACTCTCAGACAGTGCATTCCAGATCCTAACCACTCGATTGACACTGTCTCCATCACACTCTCAGACAGTGCGTTCCAGATCCTAATCACTCGATTGACACTGTCTCCACTCACACTCACAGACAGTGTGTTTCAGATACTAACAAATCGATTGGCCCTATCTCCACCACACTCTCAGGCTGTGACTACCAGAGCCTTACTACACGATTGACCCTGTCTCCACCACACTCTCAGACAGTGCGTTCCAGATCTGAACCGCTCGATTGACTCTGTCTCCCCCACGCTCTCAGAGAGTGCATTCCAGATCTGAACCGCTCGATTGACCCTGTCTCCACCACAGTCTCAGACAGTGCATTACAGATCTGAACCTCTCGATTGACCCTGTCTCCACCACACTCATAGGCAGTGCGTTCCAGATCCTTACTACTTGAGTGACCCTGTCTCCACCACACTCTCAGACAGAGCGTTCCAGATCCTAACCACTCGATAGATCCTGTCTCCACCACACTCTCAGACAATTCATTCCAGATCCTAACGACTCGATTGACTCTGTCTCCACTGACAATCTAAGGCAATGCGTTCCAGATCCTAACTACTCGATTAACACTGTCTCCGTCATACTCTCAGACAGTGCATTCCAGATCCTAACCACACGATTGACCCTGTCTCCCCCACACTCTCAGACAGTGCGTTCCAGATCCTAACCACTCGACTGACCCTGTCTCCCCCACACTCTCAGACAGTGCGCTCCAGATCCTCACCACTCGATTGACCCTGTCTCCACCATACTCTCAGATAGTGTGTTTCAGATCCTAACAAATCGATTGGCCCAATCTCCAGCACACTCTCAGGCAGTTCCTAAAAGATCCTTACAACACACTTAACCCTGTCTCCACCACAATTTCAGACAGTGCGTTTCAGATCCTTATTACTCGAGTGACCCTGTCTCCACTACGCTCACAGACAATGAGTTCCAAATGCTAACCACTCGATTGACCCTGTCTCCCCCACTCTCTCAGACAGTGCTTTCCAGATCCTAACCACTCGATTGACCCTGTCTCCACCACTCTCTCAGACAGTGCATTCCAGACCCTAACCACTCGATTGACCCTGTCACCACCACAATCTCAGACAGTTTGTTCCAGATCCTAACCACTTGATTGACCCTGTCTCCCCCACAATCTCAGACAGTGCTTTCCAGATCCTAACCACTCTATTGACCCTGTCTCCCCCACACTCTCAGAAAGTGTGTTCCACATCCTAACCACTCGATTGACACTGTCTCCACTCACACACTCAGTCAGTGCATTCAAAATCCTAACCACACGATTGACCCTGTCTCCACCGCACTCTCAGACAGTGCATTCCAGATCCTAACCACTCAATTGACCCTGTCTCCAGCACACGCACAGACAGCGCGTTCCAGATCCTAACCACTCGATCGACTCTATCTCCACCTTAATATCAGACAGTGCATTCCAGATCCTAATCACTCGATTGACACTGTCTCCACTCACACTCACAGACACTGTGTTTCAGATACTAACAAATCGATTGGCCCTATCTCCACCACACTCTCAGGCTGTGACTACCAGAGGCTAACTACACAATTGACCCTGTCTCCACCATACTCTCAGACAGTGCGTTCCAGATCTGAACCGCTTGATTGACCCTGTCTCCACCACACTCATAGGCAGTGCATTCCAGATCCTTACTACTTGAGTGACCCTGTCTCCACCACACTCTCAGACAGAGTGTTCCAGATCCTAACCACTCGATAGATCCTGTCTCCACCACACTCTCAGACAATTCATTCCAGATCCTAACGACTCGATTGACTCTGTCTCCACTGACAATATAAGGCAATGCGTTCCAGATCCTAACTACTCGATTAACACTGTCTCCGTCACACTCTCAGACAGTGCATTCCAGATCCTAACCACTCAATTGACCCTGTCTCCAACACACGCTCAGACATTGTGTTCCAGATCCTAACCACTCGATTGACCCAGTCTCCACCATAATCTCAGACAGTGCGTTCCAGATCCTAACCACTCGATTGACCCTGTCTCCATCACAATCTCAAACAGTGCGTTCCAGATCCTAACCACACTTTTGACCCTGTCTCCACCACACTCTCAGATAGTATGTTTCAGATCCTAACAAATCGAATGGCCCAATCTCCACCACATTCTCAGGCAGTGCCTAAAAGATCCTTACAACACACTTAACCCTGTCTCCACCACAATTTCAGACAATGAGTTCCAAATGCTAACCACTCGATTGATCCTTTCTCCACCACGATCTCAGACAGTGCATTCCAGATCCTAACCACTCGATTGACCCTGTCACCACCACAATCTCAGAGAGTGCGTTCCAGATCCCAACCACTCGATTGACCCTTTCTCCACTGACACACTCAGACAGTGCGTTCCACATCCTAACTACTCGATTGGCCATTTCTCACCCACACACTCTAGAACCGAGTGTTCCAGATCCTAACCACTCGATTGAACCTGTCTCCCCCACAATCTCAGACAGTGCATTCCAGATCCTAACCACTCGATTGACCCTGTCTCCCGCACACTCTCAGAAAGTGTGTTCCACATCCTAACCACTCGATTGACACTGTCTCCACTCACACACTCAGTCAGTGCATTCAAAATCCTAACCACTCGATTGACCGTGTCCCCACCACACTCTCAGACAGTGCATTCCAGATCCTAACCACTCGATTGACCCTGTCTCCAGCAGACGCACAGACAGCGCATTCCAGATCCTAACCACTCGATCGACCCTGTCTCCACCTTAATATCAGACAGTGCGTTCCAGATCCTAATCACTCGATGGACACTGTCTCCACTCACACTCACAGACAGTGTGTTTCAGATACTAACAAATCGATTGGCCCTATCTCCACCACACTCTCAGGCTGTGACTACCAGAGCCTTACTACACGATTGACCCTGTCTCCCCCACACTCTCAGACAGTGCGTTCCAGATCTGAACCGCTCGATTGACCCTGTCTCCACCACACTCTCAGACAGAGCGTTCCAGATCCTAACCACTCGATAGATCCTGTCTCCACGACACTCTCAGACAATTCATTCCAGATCCTAACGACTCGATTGACTCTGTCTCCACTGACAATCTAAGGCAATGCGTTCCAGATCCTAACTATTCGATTAACACTGTCTCCGTCACACTCTCAGACAGTGCATTCCAGATCGTAACCACTCAATTGACCATGTCTCCACCACACTCTCAGACAGTGCGTTCCAGATCCTCACCACTCGATTGACCCTGTCTCCAACACACGCTCAGACAGTGTGTTCCAGACCCTAACCACTCGATTGACCCTGTCTCCACCACACTCACAGACAATGAGTTCCAAATGCTAACCACTCGATTGATCCTTTCTCCACCACTCTCTCAGACAGTGCATTCCAGATCCTAACCACTCGAGTGACCCTCTCTCCACCACACTCTCATTCTGTGTGTTCCAGTTCCTAAACACTCGAGTGACCCTCTCTCCACCACATTCTCAGAATGTGTGTTCCAGAGCCTGACTACATGATTGACCCTGTCTCCCCCACAATCTCAGACAGTGCATTCCAGATCCTAACCACTCGATTGACACTGTCTCCCCCACACTCTCAGTCAGTGCGTTCCGCATCCTAACCACTCGATTGACACTGTCTCTACCACACTCTCAGACAGTGTGTTCCACATCCGAACCACTCGATTGACCCTGTCTCCCCCACACTCTCAGACTGTGTGTTCCACATCCTAACCACTCGATTGACCCTGTCTCCAACACACTCTCAGGCAATGTGTTCCAGATCCTAACCACTCGATTGACCCTGTCTCCCCCTCACTCTCAGACAGGGCATCCAGATCCTAATCACTCGATTGACCCTGTCTCCCCCACACTCTCAGACAGTGCGTTCCAGATCCTAACCACTCGATTGACCCAGTCTCCACCACAATCTCAGACAGTGCGTTCCAGATCCTAACCACTCGATTGACCCTGTCTCCATCACAATCTCAAACAGTGCGTTTCAGATCCTTATTACTCGAGTGACCCTGTCTCCATCACACTCACAGACAATGAGTTCCAAATGCTAACTACTCGATTGACCCTGTCTCCACCACTCTCTCAGACAGTGCATTCCAGATCCTAACCACTCGATTGACCCTGTCTCCAACACACTCTCAGACAGTGCATTCCAGACCCTAACCACTCGATTGACCCTGTCACCACCACACTCTCAGACAGTGTGTTCCAGATCCTAACCACTTGATTGACCCTGTCTCCCCCACAATCTCAGACAGTGCTTTCCAGATCCTAAACACTCGATTGACCCTGTCTCCCCCACACTCTCAGAAAGTGTGTTCCACATCCTAACCACTCGATTGACACTGTCTCCACTCACACACTCAGTCAGTGCATTCAAAATCCTAACCACACGATTGACCCTGTCTCCACCGCACTCTCAGACAGTGCATTCCAGATCCTAACCACTCGATTGCTCGTGTCTCCACCACACTCTCAGACAGCGCGTTCCAGATCCTAACCACTCAATTGACCCGGTCTCCAGCTTAATATCAGACAGTGCATTCCAGATCCTAATCACTCGATTGACACTGTCTCCACTCACACTCACAGACACTGTGTTTCAGATACTAACAAATCGATTGGCCCTATCTCCACCACACTCTCAGGCTGTGACTACCAGAGCCTAACTACACAATTGACCCTGTCTCCACCATACTCTCAGACAGTGCATTCCAGATCTGAACCGCTCGATTGACCCTGTCTCCACCACACTCATAGGCAGTGCGTTCCAGATCCTTACTACTTGAGTGACCCTGTCTCCACCACACTCTCAGACAGAGTGTTCCAGATCCTAACCACTCGATAGATCCTGTCTCCACCACACTCTCAGACAATTCATTCCAGATCCTAACGACTCGATTGACTCTGTCTCCACTGACAATATAAGGCAATGCGTTCCAGATCCTAACTACTCGATTAACACTGTCTCCGTCACACTCTCAGACAGTGCATTCCAGATCCTAACCACTCAATTGACCCTGTCTCCAACACACGCTCAGACACTGTGTTCCAGATCCTAACCACTCGATTGACCCAGTCTCCACCATAATCTCAGACAGTGCGTTCCAGATCCTAACCACTCGATTGACCCTGTCTCCATCACAATCTCAAACAGTGCGTTCCAGATCCTAACCACACTTTTGACCCTGTCTCCACCACACTCTCAGATAGTATGTTTCAGATCCTAACAAATCGAATGGCCCAATCTCCACCACATTCTCAGGCAGTGCCTAAAAGATCCTTACAACACACTTAACCCTGTCTCCACCACAATTTCAGACAATGAGTTCCAAATGCTAACCACTCGATTGACCCTGTCTCCACCATACTCTCAGATAGTGTGTTTCAGATCCTAACAAATCGATTGGCCCAATCTCCAGCACACTCTCAGGCAGTTCCTAAAAGATCCTTACAACACACTTAACCCTGTCTCCACCACAATTTCAGACAGTGCGTTTCAGATCCTTATTACTCGAGTGACCCTGTCTCCACTACGCTCACAGACAATGAGTTCCAAATGCTAACCACTCGATTGACCCTGTCTCCCCCACTCTCTCAGACAGTGCTTTCCAGATCCTAACCACTCGATTGACCCTGTCTCCACCACTCTCTCAGACAGTGCATTCCAGACCCTAACCACTCGATTGACCCTGTCACCACCACAATCTCAGACAGTTTGTTCCAGATCCTAACCACTTGATTGACCCTGTCTCCCCCACAATCTCAGACAGTGCTTTCCAGATCCTAACCACTCTATTGACCCTGTCTCCCCCACACTCTCAGAAAGTGTGTTCCACATCCTAACCACTCGATTGACACTGTCTCCACTCACACACTCAGTCAGTGCATTCAAAATCCTAACCACACGATTGACCCTGTCTCCACCGCACTCTCAGACAGTGCATTCCAGATCCTAACCACTCAATTGACCCTGTCTCCAGCACACGCACAGACAGCGCGTTCCAGATCCTAACCACTCGATCGACTCTATCTCCACCTTAATATCAGACAGTGCATTCCAGATCCTAATCACTCGATTGACACTGTCTCCACTCACACTCACAGACACTGTGTTTCAGATACTAACAAATCGATTGGCCCTATCTCCACCACACTCTCAGGCTGTGACTACCAGAGGCTAACTACACAATTGACCCTGTCTCCACCATACTCTCAGACAGTGCGTTCCAGATCTGAACCGCTTGATTGACCCTGTCTCCACCACACTCATAGGCAGTGCATTCCAGATCCTTACTACTTGAGTGACCCTGTCTCCACCACACTCTCAGACAGAGTGTTCCAGATCCTAACCACTCGATAGATCCTGTCTCCACCACACTCTCAGACAATTCATTCCAGATCCTAACGACTCGATTGACTCTGTCTCCACTGACAATATAAGGCAATGCGTTCCAGATCCTAACTACTCGATTAACACTGTCTCCGTCACACTCTCAGACAGTGCATTCCAGATCCTAACCACTCAATTGACCCTGTCTCCAACACACGCTCAGACATTGTGTTCCAGATCCTAACCACTCGATTGACCCAGTCTCCACCATAATCTCAGACAGTGCGTTCCAGATCCTAACCACTCGATTGACCCTGTCTCCATCACAATCTCAAACAGTGCGTTCCAGATCCTAACCACACTTTTGACCCTGTCTCCACCACACTCTCAGATAGTATGTTTCAGATCCTAACAAATCGAATGGCCCAATCTCCACCACATTCTCAGGCAGTGCCTAAAAGATCCTTACAACACACTTAACCCTGTCTCCACCACAATTTCAGACAATGAGTTCCAAATGCTAACCACTCGATTGATCCTTTCTCCACCACGATCTCAGACAGTGCATTCCAGATCCTAACCACTCGATTGACCCTGTCACCACCACAATCTCAGAGAGTGCGTTCCAGATCCTAACCACTCGATTGACCCTTTCTCCACTGACACACTCAGACAGTGCGTTCCACATCCTAACTACTCGATTGGCCATTTCTCACCCACACACTCTAGAACCGAGTGTTCCAGATCCTAACCACTCGATTGAACCTGTCTCCCCCACAATCTCAGACAGTGCATTCCAGATCCTAACCACTCGATTGACCCTGTCTCCCGCACACTCTCAGAAAGTGTGTTCCACATCCTAACCACTCGATTGACACTGTCTCCACTCACACACTCAGTCAGTGCATTCAAAATCCTAACCACTCGATTGACCGTGTCCCCACCACACTCTCAGACAGTGCATTCCAGATCCTAACCACTCGATTGACCCTGTCTCCAGCAGACGCACAGACAGCGCATTCCAGATCCTAACCACTCGATCGACCCTGTCTCCACCTTAATATCAGACAGTGCGTTCCAGATCCTAATCACTCGATGGACACTGTCTCCACTCACACTCACAGACAGTGTGTTTCAGATACTAACAAATCGATTGGCCCTATCTCCACCACACTCTCAGGCTGTGACTACCAGAGCCTTACTACACGATTGACCCTGTCTCCCCCACACTCTCAGACAGTGCGTTCCAGATCTGAACCGCTCGATTGACCCTGTCTCCACCACACTCTCAGACAGAGCGTTCCAGATCCTAACCACTCGATAGATCCTGTCTCCACGACACTCTCAGACAATTCATTCCAGATCCTAACGACTCGATTGACTCTGTCTCCACTGACAATCTAAGGCAATGCGTTCCAGATCCTAACTATTCGATTAACACTGTCTCCGTCACACTCTCAGACAGTGCATTCCAGATCGTAACCACTCAATTGACCATGTCTCCACCACACTCTCAGACAGTGCGTTCCAGATCCTCACCACTCGATTGACCCTGTCTCCAACACACGCTCAGACAGTGTGTTCCAGACCCTAACCACTCGATTGACCCTGTCTCCACCACACTCACAGACAATGAGTTCCAAATGCTAACCACTCGATTGATCCTTTCTCCACCACTCTCTCAGACAGTGCATTCCAGATCCTAACCACTCGAGTGACCCTCTCTCCACCACACTCTCATTCTGTGTGTTCCAGTTCCTAAACACTCGAGTGACCCTCTCTCCACCACATTCTCAGAATGTGTGTTCCAGAGCCTGACTACATGATTGACCCTGTCTCCCCCACAATCTCAGACAGTGCATTCCAGATCCTAACCACTCGATTGACACTGTCTCCCCCACACTCTCAGTCAGTGCGTTCCGCATCCTAACCACTCGATTGACACTGTCTCTACCACACTCTCAGACAGTGTGTTCCACATCCGAACCACTCGATTGACCCTGTCTCCCCCACACTCTCAGACTGTGTGTTCCACATCCTAACCACTCGATTGACCCTGTCTCCAACACACTCTCAGGCAATGTGTTCCAGATCCTAACCACTCGATTGACCCTGTCTCCCCCTCACTCTCAGACAGGGCATCCAGATCCTAATCACTCGATTGACCCTGTCTCCCCCACACTCTCAGACAGTGCGTTCCAGATCCTAACCACTCGATTGACCCAGTCTCCACCACAATCTCAGACAGTGCGTTCCAGATCCTAACCACTCGATTGACCCTGTCTCCATCACAATCTCAAACAGTGCGTTTCAGATCCTTATTACTCGAGTGACCCTGTCTCCATCACACTCACAGACAATGAGTTCCAAATGCTAACTACTCGATTGACCCTGTCTCCACCACTCTCTCAGACAGTGCATTCCAGATCCTAACCACTCGATTGACCCTGTCTCCAACACACTCTCAGACAGTGCATTCCAGACCCTAACCACTCGATTGACCCTGTCACCACCACACTCTCAGACAGTGTGTTCCAGATCCTAACCACTTGATTGACCCTGTCTCCCCCACAATCTCAGACAGTGCTTTCCAGATCCTAACCACTCGATTGACCCTGTCTCCCCCACACTCTCAGAAAGTGTGTTCCACATCCTAACCACTCGATTGACACTGTCTCCACTCACACACTCAGTCAGTGCATTCAAAATCCTAACCACACGATTGACCCTGTCTCCACCGCACTCTCAGACAGTGCATTCCAGATCCTAACCACTCGATTGCTCGTGTCTCCACCACACTCTCAGACAGCGCGTTCCAGATCCTAACCACTCAATTGACCCTGTCTCCAGCTTAATATCAGACAGTGCATTCCAGATCCTAATCACTCGATTGACACTGTCTCCACTCACACTCACAGACACTGTGTTTCAGATACTAACAAATCGATTGGCCCTATCTCCACCACACTCTCAGGCTGTGACTACCAGAGCCTAACTACACAATTGACCCTGTCTCCACCATACTCTCAGACAGTGCGTTCCAGATCTGAACCGCTCGATTGACCCTGTCTCCACCACACTCATAGGCAGTGCGTTCCAGATCCTTACTACTTGAGTGACCCTGTCTCCACCACACTCTCAGACAGAGTGTTCCAGATCCTAACCACTCGATAGATCCTGTCTCCACCACACTCTCAGACAATTCATTCCAGATCCTAACGACTCGATTGACTCTGTCTCCACTGACAATATAAGGCAATGCGTTCCAGATCCTAACTACTCGATTAACACTGTCTCCGTCACACTCTCAGACAGTGCATTCCAGATCCTAACCACTCAATTGACCCTGTCTCCAACACACGCTCAGACACTGTGTTCCAGATCCTAACCACTCGATTGACCCAGTCTCCACCATAATCTCAGACAGTGCGTTCCAGATCCTAACCACTCGATTGACCCTGTCTCCATCACAATCTCAAACAGTGCGTTCCAGATCCTAACCACACTTTTGACCCTGTCTCCACCACACTCTCAGATAGTATGTTTCAGATCCTAACAAATCGAATGGCCCAATCTCCACCACATTCTCAGGCAGTGCCTAAAAGATCCTTACAACACACTTAACCCTGTCTCCACCACAATTTCAGACAATGAGTTCCAAATGCTAACCACTCGATTGATCCTTTCTCCACCACTCTCTCAGACAGTGCATTCCAGATCCTAACCACTCGATTGACCCTGTCACCACCACAATCTCAGAGAGTGCGTTCCAGATCCTAACCACTCGATTGACCGTTTCTCCACTGACACACTCAGACAGTGCGTTCCACATCCTAATTACTCGATTGGCCATTTCTCACCCACACACTCTAGAACCGAGTGTTCCAGATCCTAACCACTCGATTGAACCTGTCTCCCCCACAATCTCAGACAGTGCATTCCAGATCCTAACCACTCGATTGACCCTGTCTCCCCCACAATCTCAGACAGTGCATTCCACATCCTAACCACTCGATTGACCCTGTCTCCCGCACACTCTCAGAAAGTGTGTTCCACATCCTAACCACTCGATTGACACTGTCTCCACTCACACACTCAGTCAGTGCATTCAAAATCCTAACCACTCGATTGACCGTGTCTCCACCACACTCTCAGACAGTGCATTCCAGATCCTAACCACTCGATTGACCCTGTCTCCAGCAGACGCACAGACAGCGCATTCCAGATCCTAACCACTCGATCGACCCTGTCTCCACCTTAATATCAGACAGTGCGTTCCAGATCCTAATCACTCGATTGACACTGTCTCCACTCACACTCACAGACAGTGTGTTTCAGATACTAACAAATCGATTGGCCCTATCTCCACCACACTCTCAGGCTGTGACTACCAGAGCCTTACTACACGATTGACCCTGTCTCCCCCACACTCTCAGACAGTTCGTTCCAGATCTGAACCGCTCGATTGACCCTGTCTCCACCACACTCTCAGACAGAGCGTTCCAGATCCTAACCACTCGATAGATCCTGTCTCCACGACACTCTCAGACAATTCATTCCAGATCCTAACGACTCGATTGACTCTGTCTCCACTGACAATCTAAGGCAATGCGTTCCAGATCCTAACTACTCGATTAACACTGTCTCCGTCACACTCTCAGACAGTGCATTCCAGATCCTAACCACTCAATTGACCTTGTCTCCACCACACTCTCAGACAGTGCGTTCCAAATCCTAATCACTCGATTGACACTGTCTCCACTCACACTCACAGACAGTGTGTTCCAGATCCTCACCACTCAATTGACCCTGTCTCCAACACAAGCTCAGACAGCGCATTCCAGATCCTAACCACTCGATTGACCCTGTCTCCATCACACTCTCAGACAGTGTGTTTCAGATCCCAACATATCGATTGGCCCAATCTCCACCACACTCTCAGGCAGTGCCTACCAGATCCTTACAACACATTTGACCCTGTCTCCACCACCCTTTCAGACAATGAGATCCAAATGCTAACCACGCGATTGATCCTGTCTCCACCACACTCTCAGACAGTGCATTCCTGATCCTTTGTACTCGATTGACCCTGTCACTACCACACTCTCAGACAGTGTGTTCCAGATCCTAACCACTCGATTGACCCTTTCTCCACTGACACTCTCAGACAGTGCGTTCCACATCCTAACTACTCGATTGGCCATTTCTCACCCACACACTCTAGAACCGAGTATTCCAGATCCTAACCACTCGATTGACCCTGTCTCCCCCACAATCTCAGACAGTGCATTCCAGATCCTAACCACTCGATTGACCCTGTCTCCCCCACACTCTCAGAAAGTGTGTTCCACATCCTAACCACTCCATTGACACTGTCTCCACTCACACACTCAGACAGTGTGTTCCAGATCCTAACCACTCGATCGACCCTGTCTCCACTCACACTCTCAGACAGTGCGTTCCAGATCCTAACCACTCGATTGACACTGTCTCCACTCACACTCACAGACAGTGTGTTCCAGATCCTAACCACTCGATTGACCCTTTCTCCACTGACACACTCAGACAGTGCTTTCCACATCCTAAATACTCGATTGGCCCTTTCTCACCCACACACTCTAGAACAGTGTGTTCCAGATCCTAACCACTCGATTGAACCTGTCTCCCCCACAGTCTCAGACAGTGTGTTCCACATCCTAACCACTTGATTGACACTGTCTCCACTCACACACTCAGTCAGTGCATTCAAAATCCTAACCACACGATTGACTCTGTCTCCACCACACTCTCAGACAGAGCATCCCAGATCCTAAACACTCGATTGACCGTGTCTCCACCACACTCTCAGACAGTGCATTCCAGATCCTAACCACTCGATTGACCCTGTCTCCAGCACACGCACAGACAGCGCGTTCCAGATCCTAACCACTCGATCGACCCTGTCTCCACCTTAATATCAGACAGTGCGTTCCAGATCCTAACCACTCGATTGACCCAGTCTCCACCATAATCTCAGACAGTGCGTTCCAGATCCTAACCACTCGATTGACCCTGTCTCCATCACAATCTCAAACAGTGCGTTCCAGATCCGAACCACTCGATTGACCCTGTCTCCACCACACTCTCAGATAGTGTGTTTCAGATCCTAACAAACTGAATGGCCCAATCTCCACCACACTCTCAGGCAGTGCCTAAAAGATCCTTACAACACACTTAACCCTGTCTCCACCACAATTTCAGACAGTGCGTTTCAGATCCTTATTACTCGAATGACACTGTCTCCACCACACTCACAGACAATGAGTTCCAAATGCTAACCACTCGATTGACCCTGTCTCCCCCACACACTCAGAAAGTGTGTTCCACATCCTAACCACTCGACTGACACTGTCTCCCCCACAATCTCAGACAGTGCATTCCAGATCCTAACCACTCGATTGACCCTGTCTCCCCCACACACTCAGAAAGTGCGTTCCACATCCTAACCACTCGACTGACACTGTCTCCACTCACACACTCAGTCAGTGCATTCCAGATCCTAACCACTCGATTGACCCTGTCTCCAGCACACGCACAGACAGCGCGTTCCAGATCCTAACCACTCGATCGACCCTGTCTCCACCTTAATATCAGACAGTGCATTCCAGATCCTAATCACTCGATTGACACTGTCTCCACTCACACTCACAGACACTGTGTTTCAGATACTAACAAATCGATTGGTCCTATCTCCACCACACTCTCAGGCTGTGACTACCAGAGCCTAACTACACAATTGACCCTGTCTCCCCCACACTCTCAGACAGTGCGTTCCAGATCTGAACCGCTCGATTGACCCTGTCTCCACCACACTCATAGGCAGTGCGTTCCAGATCCTTACTACTTGAGTGACCCTGTCTCCACCACACTCTCAGACAGAGCGTTCCAGATCCTAACCACTCGATAGATCCTGTCTCCACCACACTCTCAGACAATTCATTCCAGATCCTAATGACTCGATTGACTCTGTCTCCACTGACAATCTAAGGCAATGCGTTCCAGATCCTAACTACTCGATTAACACTGTCTCCGTCACACTCTCAGACAGTGCATTCCAGATCCTAACCACTCAATTGACCTTGTCTCCACCACACTCTCAGACAGTGCGTTCCAGATCCTAACCACTCGTTTGACCCTGTCTCCACCACAATCTCAGAGAGTGCGTTCCAGATCCTAACCACTCGATTGACCCTTTCTCCACTGACACACTCAGACAGTGCGTTCCACATCCTAACTACTCGATTGGCCATTTCTCACCCACACACTCTAGAACCGAGTGTTCCAGATCCTAACCACTCGATTGACCCTGTCTCCCCCACCATCTCAGACAGTGCATTCCAGATCCTAACCACTCGATTGACCCTGTCTCCCGCACACTCTCAGAAAGTGTGTTCCACATCCTAACCACTCGATTGACCCTGTCTCCACTCACACACTCAGTCAGTGCATTCAAAATCCTAACCACACGATTGACCCTGTCTCCATCACACTCTCAGACAGTGCATTCCAGATCCTAATCACTCGATTGACACTGTCTCCTCTCACACTCACAGACAGTGTGTTTCAGATACTATCAAATCGATTGGCCCTATCTCCACCACACTCTCAGGCTGTGACTACCAGAGCCTTACTACACGATTGACCCTGTCTCCCCCACACTCTCAGACAGTGCGTTCCAGATCTGAACCGCTCGATTGACTCTGTCTCCCCCACGCTCTCAGACAGTGCGTTCCAGATCTGAACCGCTCGATTGACCCTGTCTCCACCACAGTCTCAGACAGTGCATTACAGATCTGAACCTCTCGATTGACCCTGGCTCCACCACACTCATACGCAGTGCGTTCCAGATCCTTACTACTTGAGTGACCCTGTCTCCACCACACTCTCAGACAGAGCGTTCCAGATCCTAACCACTCGATAGATCCTGTCTCCACCACACTCTCAGACAATTCATTCCAGATCCTAACGACTCGATTGACTCTGTCTCCACTGACAATCTAAGGCAATGCGTTCCAGATCCTAACTACTCGATTAACACTGTCTCCGTCATACTCTCAGACAGTGCATTCCAGATCCTAACCACTCGATTGACCCTGTCTCCAACACACTCTCAGACAGTGCGCTCCAGATCCTCACCACTCAATTGACCCTGTCTCCCCCATACTCTCAGACAGTGCGTTCCAGATCCTAACCACTCGATTGACCCTGTCTCCACCATACTCTCAGATAGTGTGTTTCAGATCCTAACAAATCGATTGGCCCAAACTCCACCACACTCTCAGGCAGTTCCTAAAAGATCCTTACAACACACTTAACCCTGTCTCCACCACAATTTCAGACAGTGCGTTTCAGATCCTTATTACTCGAGTGACCCTGTCTCCCTCACACTCACAGACAATGAGTTCCAAATGCTAAGTACTAGATTGACCCTGTCTCCCCCATACTCTCAGACAGTGCGTTCCAGATCCTAACCACTCGATTCACCCTGTCTCCACCATACTCTCAGATAGTGTGTTTCAGATCCTAACAAATCGATTGGCCCAATCTCCACCACACTCTCAGGCAGTTCCTAAAAGATCCTTACAACACACTTAACCCTGTCTCCACCACAATTTCAGACAGTGCGTTTCAGATCCTTATTACTCGAGTGACCCTGTCTCCCTCACACTCACAGACAATGAGTTCCAAATGCTAAGTACTCGATTGACCCTGTCTCCACCACTCTCTCAGACAGTGCATTCCAGATCCTAACCACTCGATTGACCCTGTCTCCAACACACTCTCAGACAGTGCATTCCAGACCCTAACCACTCGATTGACCCTGTCACCACCACACTCTCAGACAGTGTGTTCCAGATCCTAACCACTTGATTGACCCTGTCTCCCCCACAATCTCAGACAGTGCTTTCCAGATCCTAACCACTCGATTGACCCTGTCTCCCCCACACTCTCAGAAAGTGTGTTCCACATCCTAACCACTCGATTGACACTGTCTCCACTCACACACTCAGTCAGTGCATTCAAAATCCTAACCACACGATTGACCCTGTCTCCACCGCACTCTCAGACAGTGCATTCCAGATCCTAACCACTCAATTGACCCTGTCTCCAGCACACGCACAGACAGCGCGTTCCAGATCCTAACCACTCGATCGACTCTATCTCCACCTTAATATCAGACAGTGCATTCCAGATCCTAATCACTCGATTGACACTGTCTCCACTCACACTCACAGACACTGTGTTTCAGATACTAACAAATCGATTGGCCCTATCTCCACCACACTCTCAGGCTGTGACTACCAGAGCCTAACTACACAATTGACCCTGTCTCCACCATACTCTCAGACAGTGCGTTCCAGATCTGAACCGCTCGATTGACCCTGTCTCCACCACACTCATAGGCAGTGCGTTCCAGATCCTTACTACTTGAGTGACCCTGTCTCCACCACACTCTCAGACAGAGTGTTCCAGATCCTAACCACTCGATAGATCCTGTCTCCACCACACTCTCAGACAATTCATTCCAGATCCTAACGACTCGATTGACTCTGTCTCCACTGACAATATAAGGCAATGCGTTCCAGATCCTAACTACTCGATTAACACTGTCTCCGTCACACTCTCAGACAGTGCATTCCAGATCCTAACCACTCAATTGACCCTGTCTCCAACACACGCTCAGACATTGTGTTCCAGATCCTAACCACTCGATTGACCCAGTCTCCACCATAATCTCAGACAGTGCGTTCCAGATCCTAACCACTCGATTGACCCTGTCTCCATCACAATCTCAAACAGTGCGTTCCAGATCCTAACCACACTTTTGACCCTGTCTCCACCACACTCTCAGATAGTATGTTTCAGATCCTAACAAATCGAATGGCCCAATCTCCACCACATTCTCAGGCAGTGCCTAAAAGATCCTTACAACACACTTAACCCTGTCTCCACCACAATTTCAGACAATGAGTTCCAAATGCTAACCACTCGATTGATCCTTTCTCCACCACTCTCTCAGACAGTGCATTCCAGATCCTAACCACTCGATTGACCCTGTCACCACCACAATCTCAGAGAGTGCGTTCCAGATCCTAACCACTCAATTGACCCTTTCTCCACTGACACACTCAGACAGTGCGTTCCACATCCTAACTACTCGATTGGCCATTTCTCACCCACACACTCTAGAACCGAGTGTTCCAGATCCTAACCACTCGATTGAACCTGTCTCCCCCACAATCTCAGACAGTGCATTCCAGATCCTAACCACTCGATTGACCCTGTCTCCCCCACAATCTCAGACAGTGCATTCAAAATCCTAACCACTCGATTGACCCTGTCTCCCGCACACTCTCAGAAAGTGTGTTCCACATCCTAACCACTCGATTGACACTGTCTCCATTCACACACTCAGTCAGTGCATTCAAAATCCTAACCACTCGATTGACCGTGTCTCCACCACACTCTCAGACAGTGCATTCCAGATCCTAACCACTCGATTGACCTTGTCTCCAGCAGACGCACAGACAGCGCATTCCAGATCCTAACCACTCGATCGACCCTGTCTCCACCTTAATATCAGACAGTGCGTTCCAGATCCTAATCACTCGATTGACACTGTCTCCACTCACACTCACAGACAGTGTGTTTCAGATACTAACAAATCGATTGGCCCTATCTCCACCACACTCTCAGGCTGTGACTACCAGAGCCTTACTACACGATTGACCCTGTCTCCCCCACACTCTCAGACAGTGCGTTCCAGATCTGAACCGCTCGATTGACCCTGTCTCCACCACACTCTCAGACAGAGCGTTCCAGATCCTAACCACTCGATAGATCCTGTCTCCACGACACTCTCAGACAATTCATTCCAGATCCTAACGACTCGATTGACTCTGTCTCCACTGACAATCTAAGGCAATGCGTTCCAGATCCTAACTACTCGATTAACACTGTCTCCGTCACACTTTCAGACAGTGCATTCCAGATCGTAACCACTCAATTGACCATGTCTCCACCACACTCTCAGACAGTGCGTTCCAGATCCTCACCACTCGATTGACCCTGTCTCCAACACACGCTCAGACAGTGTGTTCCAGACCCTAACCACTCGATTGACCCTGTCTCCCCCACAATCTCAGACAGTGCTTTCCAGATCCTAACCACTCGATTGACCCTGTCTCCCCCACACTCTCAGAAAGTGTGTTCCACATCCTAACCACTCGATTGACACTGTCTCCACTCACACACTCAGTCAGTGCATTCAAAATCCTAACCACACGATTGACCCTGTCTCCACCGCACTCTCAGACAGTGCATTCCAGATCCTAACCACTCAATTGACCCTGTCTCCAGCACACGCACAGACAGCGCGTTCCAGATCCTAACCACTCGATCGACTCTATCTCCACCTTAATATCAGACAGTGCATTCCAGATCCTAATCACTCGATTGACACTGTCTCCACTCACACTCACAGACACTGTGTTTCAGATACTAACAAATCGATTGGCCCTATCTCCACCACACTCTCAGGCTGTGACTACCAGAGCCTAACTACACAATTGACCCTGTCTCCACCATACTCTCAGACAGTGCGTTCCAGATCTGAACCGCTCGATTGACCCTGTCTCCACCACACTCATAGGCAGTGCGTTCCAGATCCTTACTACTTGAGTGACCCTGTCTCCACCACACTCTCAGACAGAGTGTTCCAGATCCTAACCACTCGATAGATCCTGTCTCCACCACACTCTCAGACAATTCATTCCAGATCCTAACGACTCGATTGACTCTGTCTCCACTGACAATATAAGGCAATGCGTTCCAGATCCTAACTACTCGATTAACACTGTCTCCGTCACACTCTCAGACAGTGCATTCCAGATCCTAACCACTCAATTGACCCTGTCTCCAACACATGCTCAGACATTGTGTTCCAGATCCTAACCACTCGATTGACCCAGTCTCCACCATAATCTCAGACAGTGCGTTCCAGATCCTAACCACTCGATTGACCCTGTCTCCATCACAATCTCAAACAGTGCGTTCCAGATCCTAACCACACTTTTGACCCTGTCTCCACCACACTCTCAGATAGTATGTTTCAGATCCTAACAAATCGAATGGCCCAATCTCCACCACATTCTCAGGCAGTGCCTAAAAGATCCTTACAACACACTTAACCCTGTCTCCACCACAATTTCAGACAATGAGTTCCAAATGCTAACCACTCGATTGATCCTTTCTCCACCACTCTCTCAGACAGTGCATTCCAGATCCTAACCACTCGATTGACCCTGTCACCACCACAATCTCAGAGAGTGCGTTCCAGATCCTAACCACTCAATTGACCCTTTCTCCACTGACACACTCAGACAGTGCGTTCCACATCCTAACTACTCGATTGGCCATTTCTCACCCACACACTCTAGAACCGAGTGTTCCAGATCCTAACCACTCGATTGAACCTGTCTCCCCCACAATCTCAGACAGTGCATTCCAGATCCTAACCACTCGATTGACCCTGTCTCCCCCACAATCTCAGACAGTGCATTCAAAATCCTAACCACTCGATTGACCCTGTCTCCCGCACACTCTCAGAAAGTGTGTTCCACATCCTAACCACTCGATTGACACTGTCTCCATTCACACACTCAGTCAGTGCATTCAAAATCCTAACCACTCGATTGACCGTGTCTCCACCACACTCTCAGACAGTGCATTCCAGATCCTAACCACTCGATTGACCTTGTCTCCAGCAGACGCACAGACAGCGCATTCCAGATCCTAACCACTCGATCGACCCTGTCTCCACCTTAATATCAGACAGTGCGTTCCAGATCCTAATCACTCGATTGACACTGTCTCCACTCACACTCACAGACAGTGTGTTTCAGATACTAACAAATCGATTGGCCCTATCTCCACCACACTCTCAGGCTGTGACTACCAGAGCCTTACTACACGATTGACCCTGTCTGCCCCACACTCTCAGACAGTGCGTTCCAGATCTGAACCGCTCGATTGACCCTGTCTCCACCACACTCTCAGACAGAGCGTTCCAGATCCTAACCACTCGATAGATCCTGTCTCCACGACACTCTCAGACAATTCATTCCAGATCCTAACGACTCGATTGACTCTGTCTCCACTGACAATCTAAGGCAATGCGTTCCAGATCCTAACTACTCGATTAACACTGTCTCCGTCACACTTTCAGACAGTGCATTCCAGATCGTAACCACTCAATTGACCATGTCTCCACCACACTCTCAGACAGTGCGTTCCAGATCCTCACCACTCGATTGACCCTGTCTCCAACACACGCTCAGACAGTGTGTTCCAGACCCTAACCACTCGATTGACCCTGTCTCCACCACACTCACAGACAATGAGTTCCAAATGCTAACCACTCGATTGATCCTTTCTCCACCACTCTCTCAGACAGTGCATTCCAGATCCTAACCACTCGAGTGACCCTCTCTCCACCACACTCTCATTCTGTGTTCCAGTTCCTAAACACTCGAGTGACCCTCTCTCCACCACATTCTCAGAATGTGCGTTCCAGAGCCTGACTACATGATTGACCCTGTCTCCCCCACAATCTCAGACAGTGCGTTCCGCATCCTAACCACTCGATTGACACTGTCTCTACCACACTCTCAGACAGTGTGTTCCACATCCTAACCACTCGATTGACCCTGTCTCCCCCACACTCTCAGACTGTGTGTTCCACATCCTAACCACTCGATTGACCCTGTCTCCACCACACTCTCAGGCAATGTGTTCCAGATCCTAACCACTCGATTGACCCTGTCTCCCCCTCACTCTCAGACAGGGCATTCCAGATCCTAACCACTCGATTGACCCTGTCTCCCCCACACTCTCAGACAGTGCGTTCCAGATCCTAACCACTCGATTGACCCAGTCTCCACCTCAATCTCAGACAGTGCGTTCCAGATCCTAACCACTCGATTGACCCTGTCTCCATCACAATCTCAAACAGTGCGTTTCAGATCCTAACCACACTTTTGACCCTGTCTCCACCACACTCTCAGATAGTGTGTTTCAGATCCTAACAAATCGAATGGCCCAATCTCCACCACACTCTCAGGCAGTGCCTAAAAGATCCTTACAACACACTTAACCCTGTCTCCACCACAATTTCAGACAGTGAGTTTCAGATCCTTATTACTCGAATGACACTGTCTCCACCACACTCACAGACAATGAGTTCCAAATGCTAACCACTCGATTGATCCTTTCTCCACCACTCTCTCAGACAGTGCGTTCCTGATCCTAACCACTCGAGTGACCCTCTCTCCACCACACTCTCATTCTGTGTGTTCCAGATCCTAAACACTCGAGTGACCCTCTCTCCACCACATTCTCAGAATGTGCGTTCCAGAGCCTGACTACACGATTGACCCTGTCTCCCCCACACTCCCAGACAGTGCATTCCAGATCCTAACCACTCGATTGACACTGTCTCCCCCACACTCTCAGTCAGTGCGTTCCGCATCCTAACCACTCGATTGACACTGTCTCTACCACACTCTCAGATAGTTTGTTTCAGATCCTAACAAATCGATTGGCCCTATCTCCACCACACTCTCAGGCAGTGCCTACCAGATCCTTACTGATTGATTGACCCTGTCTCCCCCACACTCTCAGACAGTGCGCTTCAGATCGTAACCACTCAATTGACACTGTCTCCACCACACTCTAAAACAGAGCGTCCCAGATCCTAACCACTCGATTGACACTGTCTCCACCAAACTCTCAGACACCGCTTTCCAGATCCTAACCATTCGATTGGCACTGTCTCCACCACAATCTCAGACAGTGCATTCCAGATCCTAACCACTCGTTTGACCGTGTCTCCACTACACTCTCAGACAGTGTGTTCCAGATCCTAACCACTCGATTGACCCTGCCTCCACCACACTCTCAGACAGTGCGTTCCAGATCTGAACCGCTCGATTGACCCTGTCTCCACCACACTCTCAGACAGAGCGTTCCAGATCCTAACCACTCGATAGATCCTGTCTCCACGACACTCTCAGACAATTCATTCCAGATCCTAACGACTCGATTGACTCTGTCTCCACTGACAATCTAAGGCAATGCGTTCCAGATCCTAACTACTCGATTAACACTGTCTCCGTCACACTTTCAGACAGTGCATTCCAGATCGTAACCACTCAATTGACCATGTCTCCACCACACTCTCAGACAGTGCGTTCCAGATCCTCACCACTCGATTGACCCTGTCTCCAACACACGCTCAGACAGTGTGTTCCAGACCCTAACCACTCGATTGACCCTGTCTCCACCACACTCACAGACAATGAGTTCCAAATGCTAACCACTCGATTGATCCTTTCTCCACCACTCTCTCAGACAGTGCATTCCAGATCCTAACCACTCGAGTGACCCTCTCTCCACCACACTCTCATTCTGTGTTCCAGTTCCTAAACACTCGAGTGACCCTCTCTCCACCACATTCTCAGAATGTGCGTTCCAGAGCCTGACTACATGATTGACCCTGTCTCCCCCACAATCTCAGACAGTGCGTTCCGCATCCTAACCACTCGATTGACACTGTCTCTACCACACTCTCAGACAGTGTGTTCCACATCCTAACCACTCGATTGACCCTGTCTCCCCCACACTCTTAGACTGTGTGTTCCACATCCTAACCACTCGATTGACCCTGTCTCCACCACACTCTCAGGCAATGTGTTCCAGATCCTAACCACTCGATTGACCCTGTCTCCCCCTCACTCTCAGACAGGGCATTCCAGATCCTAACCACTCGATTGACCCTGTCTCCCCCACACTCTCAGACAGTGCGTTCCAGATCCTAACCACTCGATTGACCCAGTCTCCACCTCAATCTCAGACAGTGCGTTCCAGATCCTAACCACTCGATTGACCCTGTCTCCATCACAATCTCAAACAGTGCGTTTCAGATCCTAACCACACTTTTGACCCTGTCTCCACCACACTCTCAGATAGTGTGTTTCAGATCCTAACAAATCGAATGGCCCAATCTCCACCACACTCTCAGGCAGTGCCTAAAAGATCCTTACAACACACTTAACCCTGTCTCCACCACAATTTCAGACAGTGAGTTTCAGATCCTTATTACTCGAATGACACTGTCTCCACCACACTCACAGACAATGAGTTCCAAATGCTAACCACTCGATTGATCCTTTCTCCACCACTCTCTCAGACAGTGCGTTCCTGATCCTAACCACTCGAGTGACCCTCTCTCCACCACACTCTCATTCTGTGTGTTCCAGATCCTAAACACTCGAGTGACCCTCTCTCCACCACATTCTCAGAATGTGCGTTCCAGAGCCTGACTACACGATTGACCCTGTCTCCCCCACACTCCCAGACAGTGCATTCCAGATCCTAACCACTCGATTGACACTGTCTCCCCCACACTCTCAGTCAGTGCGTTCCGCATCCTAACCACTCGATTGACACTGTCTCTACCACACTCTCAGATAGTTTGTTTCAGATCCTAACAAATCGATTGGCCCTATCTCCACCACACTCTCAGGCAGTGCCTACCAGATCCTTACTGATTGATTGACCCTGTCTCCCCCACACTCTCAGACAGTGCGCTTCAGATCGTAACCACTCAATTGACACTGTCTCCACCACACTCTAAAACAGAGCGTCCCAGATCCTAACCACTCGATTGACACTGTCTCCACCAAACTCTCAGACACCGCTTTCCAGATCCTAACCATTCGATTGGCACTGTCTCCACCACAATCTCAGACAGTGCATTCCAGATCCTAACCACTCGTTTGACCGTGTCTCCACTACACTCTCAGACAGTGTGTTCCAGATCCTAACCACTCGATTGACCCTGCCTCCACCACACTCTCAGACAGTGCGTTCCAGATCCTAACCACTCGATTGACCCTTTCTCCACTGACACACTCAGACAGTGCGTTCCACATCCTAACTACTCGATTGGCCATTTCTCACCCACACACTCTAGAACTGTGTGTTCCAGATCCTAACCACTTGATTGACCCTGTCTCCCCCACAATCTCAGACAGTGAGTTCCAGATCCTTACCACTCGATTGACCCTGTCTCCACCACACTCTCAGACAGTGCATTCGTGATCCTAACCACTCGATTGACCCTGTCTCCACCACACTCTCAGACAGTGCGTTCCAAATCCTAATCACTCGATTGAAACTGTCTCCACTCACACTCACAGACAGTGTGTTTCAGATCCTAACAAATAGATTGGCCCTGTCTCCACCACACTCTCAGGCTGTGACTACAAGCGCCTTACTACACGATTGACCCTGTCCCCCCCACACTCTCAGACAGTGCATTCCAGATCCTAACCACTCGATTGACCCTGTCTCCACCACACTCTCAGACAGTGCGTTCCAGATCCTAACCACTCGATTTACCCTGTCTCCACCACACTCTCAGACAGTGCGTTCCACATCCTAACCACTCGATTGACCCTGTCTCCCACACACTCACAGACACCGCGTTCCAGACCCTAAACACTCAATTGACCCTGTCTCCACCACACTCTCAGACAGTGCGTTCCAGATCCTAACCACTCGATTGACCCTGTCTCCACCACACTCTCAGACAGCGCGTTCCAGATCCTAACCACTCAATTGACCCTGTCTCCATCACACGCTCAGACAGTGCGTTCCAGATCCTAACCACTCGATTGACATTGTCACCATGCACACTCTCAGACAGTATGTTTCACATCCTAACACATCGATTGGCCCAATCTTTACCACATTCCCAGGCAGTACCTACCAGATCCTGAAAACACGACTGATCCTTTCTCCACCACACGCTCAGACAGTGCACTCCAGATCCGAACCACTCGATTGACCCTGTCTCCAACGAACTCTCAGACAGTGTGTTTCAGATCCTAGCAATTGATTGTCCCTGTATCCACCACAATCTCAGGCAGTGCCTTCCAGATCCAAACCACTCGTTTGACACCGTCTCCAATCACAGTCTCGGGCAGTGCATTCCATATCCTTAGTACTCAATTGACCCTGTCACCACCACACTCTCAGAATGTGCGTTCCAGATCCTAACCACTCGTTTCACCCTGTCTCCACCACACTCTCAGACAGTGCATTCCAGATCCTAACTACTCGATTGACCCTGTCTCCCCCACACTCTCAGACAGTGTGCTCCACATCCTAACCACTCGATTGACACTGTCTCCACTCACACACTCAGTCAGTGCATTCAAAATCCTAACCACTCAATTGACCCTTTCTCCACTGACACTCAGACAGTGCATTCCAGATCCTAACCACTCGATTGACACTGTCTCCACCAAACTCTTAGACACCGCTTTCCAGATCCTAACCATTCGATTGACCCTGTCTCCCCCACACTCTCAGACAGTGTGTTCCAGATCCTAACCACTCGATTGACCCTGTCTCCACCACACTCACAGACAATGAGTTCCAAATGCTAACCACTCGATTGATCCTTTCTTCACCACTCTCTCAGACAGTGCATTCCAGATCCTAACCACTCGATTGACCCTGTCTCCACCACACTCTCAGACAGTGCGTTCCAGATCTGAACCGCTCGATTGACCCTGTCGCCCCTACATTTTCAGACAGTGCTTTCCAAATCCGAACCGCTCGATTTACCCTGTCTCCACCACACTCACAGGCAGAGCGTTCCAGATCCTAACCACTCAATTGACCCTGTCCACACCGCAATCTCAGACAGTGTGTTCCACATCCTAACCACTCAATTGAACCTGTCTCCACCACAGTCACAGGCAGAGCGTTCCAGATGCTAACCACTCAATTGACCCTGTCTCCCCCACACTCTCAGACAGTGCGTTCCAGATCCTAACCACTCGATTGACCCTGTCTCCCCCACACTCTCAGACAGTGCATTCCAGATCCTAACCACTCGATTGACCCTGTCTCCACTGATACTCTCAGGCCGTGCGTTCCAGATAATAACCATTCGATTGACCCTGTCTCCGTCAAACTCACAGACAGTGCGTTCCAGATCCTAACCACTCGAGTGACCCTCTCTCCCCCACACTCACAGACTGTGCGTTCCAGAGCCTTACGACACGATTGACCCTGTCTCCCCCACACTCTCAGACAGTGCGCTTCAGATCGTAACCACTCGATTGACACTGCCTCCACCAAAATCCCAGACAGTGCGTTCCAGATCCTAACGACTCGATTGACACTGTCTCCCCCTCAACCTTATTCATTGCTTTCCACGTCCTAACCACTCAATTGACCCTGTCTCCCCCACATTCTCAGACAGTGTTTTCCACATCCTAACCACTCGATTGACCCTGTCTCCAGTCACACACTCAGTCAGTGCATTCAAAATCCTAACCACTCGATTGTCCCTGTCTCCACCTCACTTTCAGACAATTCATTCCAGATCCTAACCACTCAATTGACCCTGTCTCCACCACTCTCTCAGACAGTGCATTCCAGATCCTAACCACTCGATTGACACTGTCTCAGTCAAACTCTCAGACAGTGCGTTCCAGATCCTTTCTACTCGAGTGACGCTGTCTCCACCACTCTCTCAGACAGTGCATTCCAGATCCTAACCACTCGATTGACCCTGTCTCCAGCACACTCTCAGACAGTGCGTTCCAGATCCTAACCACTCGATTGACCCTGTCTCCACCACAATCTCAGACAGTGTGTTCCAGATCCTAACCACTCGATTGACACTGTCTCCACTCACAACCTCAGACAATGCGTTCCAGATCCTAACCACTCGATTGACCCTATCTCCACCTCACTCTCAGACAATTCATTCCAGATCCTAACCACTCGATTGACCCTGTCTCCACTGACACTCTCAAGCAGTGCGTTCCAGATAATAACTACTCGATTGACACTCTCTCCACCACACTCTCAGACAGTGCGTTCCTGATCCTAACCACTCTATTGACCCTGTCTCCACCACACTCTCAGGCAGTGTGTTCCAGATCCTAACCACTCGATTGACACTGTCTCCACCACACTTTCAGACAGTGCGTTCCAGATCCTTGCTACTCGAATGACCCTGTCTCCATCACACTCTCAGACAGTGCATTCCAGATCCTAACCACTCAATTGATCCTGTCTCCACCACTCTCTCAGACCGTGCATTCCAGATCCTAACCACTCAATTGACCCTGTCTCCAGAACACGCTCAGACAGTGTGTTCCAGATCCTAACCACTCAATTGACCGAGTTTCCACCACACTCTCAGACAGTGCGTTCCAGATCCTAACCGCTCGATTGACCCAGACTCCAACGAACTCTCAGACAGTGTGTTTCAGATCCTAGCAATTGATTGTCCCTGTCTCCACCACAATCTCAGGCAGTGCTTTCCAGATCCAAACCACTCGTTTGACACCATCTCCAATCACAGCCTCAGGCAGTGCATTCCATATCCCTAGTACTCGATTGACCCTGTCTCCACCACACTCTCAGACAGTGCGTTCCGGATCC